>JAFFZR010000390.1:0-11069 GCA_018397195.1 Lethrus apterus
CCGTATTATAATTGCCACATGTCCGACGGAACATCACTTGAGAACGACTAGACCGATTTGGCTGATTATTTTTTTGTTGTGTTCGTAATTGTAATTGTCAGGGCAAGGTTTGTATGAATGAGAATTTTTGAAAAATCGACGGGAAAAGTCAGAAATCTATCTATTGTGGCCCATGTTCATATATGAGTTTGACACGACTGGGTTAGTCGTTACCCCCTGCTACATGTAGCGGGGGGGGGATGCCGGGTTATATGAAAGATAATTTTTGAAAAATCCACGGGAAAAGTCAGAAATCTATCTATCTATCTATCTTCTACCTACATCTTTTATTATATAAAATGATAGGACAACGACTGTCGGTTGGGTTGGGTTGGTTTGGGTTTGTATGATAGAAAATTTTTGAAAAATCCACGGGAAAAGTCGGAAATGTATCTATCTATCTATCTATCTTCTACCTACATCTATTGTTGTATAAAATGACAGGACAACGACTGTCGGATCAGCTAGTATGTTATAAATACAAAATTTAAAAAAATTGTTTTAAAACGCATTACAAAATTATCACCCTTTATGTATGGAAAATTTGTGGACCTGACCTTTTTAGATAATTTAGTAAATGTATCAAACAATAGGTGATACCGACACGCACATGACTTGCTAGATGTCACGAAGAATATGATCTATATATTTAATCGATTAAACATATACTTGTTGAAACTGTATCAAATTCCAAAATAATAATCGTTGTTAAAAGTTTCAATATTATTAACTACGTTATAAAACAACTCCTATGTACAACAATAAGTAGCGAACAAATAAGTGCACAACATATTTGTCTGGGGATGGGGTAAGTATGTGCATAGAGCAAACTCATTACCTGCGTGGTGCAGATACGTTTGTTGTGGCATATATGGATCGTAAATATTAGAGGCATTTCATATATTGATTCATACTTATCTTTCAGTTTCTGAAAAAATAGCTAACCCCTATTTGTTTAAAAATAAATAAAAGGTTTCTTTGTATTCTTGGTCGTTTATCAATAACATTTTATTATCTCGATATTAAAAATAAAAATTATGGAATATGGATTGTCTAAAAGCATATAAATTTTACGATCATTTGCACCGGTTAATGGATTTAGAATGTAAAGTGTAGTAAAAAATAATGCACTCACTTGTCGATGTATGAAGACTACTGATCCTAGAAGTCTCCACGTGCCACCTTGTCGATCGACGTGCAGCATTCGAAGTATTTGTAGAAAACGAATTCCTCGAATGGCCGAAGTTGCGAAAACTTGGCCATTGGAACCCAACGTTAATACCACTATCGACGCTACGACAACAATTAAATCTGTAAAATATGAAAATACATAAAATTTAGTAAAATTAAATAAACTTTTTACTTTTATAAGTTTTAAAGGAGTCCCTTAATTTTAAAAGGTAATGGACAACCTTAGACGATATCTAAATCCGCAAGAAGGCAGAACATTTTTTTACGGATTTGCCATCTCCTTATTCTTCTTCTTCAGCGATTTGAGTATAAAAACACAAAGTATACCGTTTGGTACGTCTGGAACATAGACCATGACTAATGCAAAGATACAACGTGGCTAAAGCTACACTTCAAAACTATACTTAAATGTAAAAAAATCACTTCGAGTTTTAAGGAATTGCATATTCAGTGGTTCTTATTTTTTTCCTACTTTCACTATGCCCTAAGCTCAAAGAACACGACAGAACTGAGAAGGATTATTGGTTGTTACGACTGTCTTACTATTCCGGCATTCGCTGTAAGGACTAAGAAACGTGGAAAACCTAATTAGACGGATGTCCAGATCAAGTTAAAAACTTTTAATCTGTGATACCAATTTCCAATATCCGCCACTAAGATTTGACCCCTAGACCCTGAGATTATTAGCCATATTGATTAAGCTTAATTGAGCTTAATTTATTTTTGGAGGAAATTTCTAAAATAAGAAGTGAAAATCGGAAAGGATTTATATTATCTATATTTATGTTTATTGTTTTAAAGTTTTTGATGTTGATAAGTTCTTCATCTTTTAACTTAATGCGTGAAATATTAAAAATGATGAAAATCGTAAACGACATTTTAATCTTATATGTAATTGTTGCGGAAATGAAGCTTCCACTTTGATGTAAAGCTTTACCTGAAACATTGTTTGTTTGATCAATAAACTGAAAGAAACCTGTTCGTGTGTATAGGCGGGATTTTACCAAACACTTGCCATACTTCTTTGAACAATAATTTTCTGTGCGTCATAAATTACATACATTTACATAAACGGTTTCCTAAATTAATATTAAAAATAAAAACGGAAATGCTAAATACATAAGTTGTATGGATTTACTTCCTCTTAACATAAAAATAATTTCATTTATGCTGGATGTTTCAGTAATTCTGTATATGATATCACATATACAGGATGTGGCATTTATCTGGGATCGGTCGATCACGGCCTACCTATTCATTTCTTCAAAAAATTTTTTAAGTAAAAGTTATTCGGGATCAAGCAGTCCATACTGTAAAAATATTCTGATGTATACAGGATGTTCAGTTTCGCTTCTACATTATGCAACTTTGTTATTTTAAATGGAACATCCTATATATTATTGTATTTTTAAATTCTACGTTAAAATTTAGATTACTTTTAATTGACTAATCCACTAAAACTCAACGGTTTAAAATAACGAAGTTGCATAATGTAGAAGCGAAACTGAACATCCTGTATACATCAGAATATATTTACAGTATGGACTGCTTGATCCCAAATAACTTTTACTTAAAACATTTTTTGATAAAATGAATAGGTAAGCCGTGATCGACCGATCCCATATAAATGCCTATTAAACTTGAAACTTAAACTTCCTATTAAAGTGATTTTCGTCCCAAATACTTCGTTTTAGAGTTATTTTGATATTTCTTCTTCTTCTTTTTTATAAAAAAGATTATTGTGTTTAAATGCCAAAAGTTTTAGAATTGATAATGGAACCTAACAATAAAATTGTCATGAACTTTGTACTTTGTTTGTGTGGCTTATTAATCCATAATAAGGTATATTTATTAATCATTCTTTTTTGGAAATGTGGTTAAAATTTTCCTTTTGTAAAATTGAACTTCTTATATCCGCCACTCATTAAATTTTAGTCAGCAGCTCAGAAATCTTTTATTGTTATATCCCTTTATCCGTTCTAATCATTTAACAACAATTATTTTTTTATAAAGGCAACTGCAACTGTCAAATTTTCAAGAAAAATCAAAATCATTCAACAGTCGCAATTTAAATGCAGCAACCCTTACACAAAATCAACATCGATTTTAATAGGAAAACTATAAATATAAAAATATATAGGATTTCCATTTAAAATAACACAATAAGATCATATAGCATTTAAATAATTGTGTAAAATATGAAATCCATGAAAAGGCCGAAAAAAAATAAAGTTCTGAATATTTCAAGTTTTCAAAAAAAAAAAAAAAGATAAACAAATAAAACAGACCAAAGTTAAAGGGTAAAATTTTCGTCAACGTGTCTTTTATATTTTTATTTTTTTGATCTTTTGGCAAATAATCAAATCTCCGTAAATTTAATTTTTTGGCTTTAGAAAATCCAAGTGAAAACAGACAAATTGGAAAACGAGTTGGAGATTTAAACAAAAATTAAATTTATGAAGATCACATACGATCGTTTACTTGGAACAAAGCATTTTATTTAGATTCTTTAGTTATTTGGAAAAAGTTCCTCTTTTCAATACAGTTTTGAAATTATGAAGTGTCTCCAAGCAATTTTCTTTTCTCCATCAGGAATTTTCTCAACAATGAATTGGAAACCACTGAGTAGTGTAAAATCTTCGTACCACTAGACGATTTTCTTTTATGTGGAAAATTGTACAATGAAACTTATAGAAACTAGCTTGATAGCACAGTAATGTTTTATTCAAATATCCCATTATCGGTTCCACATTTTTTTTATTTAACCACAATTATATATTTTTGTTGAAGGCCTGCAACTGTCATATTTTTAAGAAAAATCAAAAACTCAAAAACGACATATTTTAAAGATACCATCACTTAACCAAAAACAATTTAGTTTTTAAAAATCGAAAATATAAAAATATACTGGGGGTTCCATTTAAAATAATGAATTAAGATCATACAGATCGTATAGAAAAAACAAAACACTCACTATAAATGCAACAAAATACAAATTTGTATTTAACAATGTTTTTTTTTAATATTAACCTCGTTATCGAGGAAATGAACGATTTTGAGAAATCCTGCTTACATAAAAACAATTACATAAAATGACTAACTAACACATCAACGTCCAGTTTAAACACCTGGACCTGGAAACATAAAATTCGGAATTTTTTCGTTCGTTTGCTTGTTCCTCGTTTTTTTTTTATAGCCTAAGCTACTTATAATTTTTAAAATTTTTAGAAATTTCACTCATTAAAGGGTACGAGTAGAAGGATGCACCGTAGCGAAGCAAGAAAATCAAGCTAGTTTCTATAAGTTTCATTGTACAATTTTCCACATAAAAGAAAATCGTATAGTGGTACTACTCGGTGGTTTCCAATTCATTGTTGAGAAAATTCCTGATGGAGAAAAGAAAATTGCTTGGAGACATCATTTCAAAACTGTATAGAAAAGAGGAACTTTTTCCAAATAACTAAAGAATCTAAAATAAAATGCTTTGTTCCAAGTAAACGATCGTATGTGATCTTCATAAATTTAATTTTTGTTTAAATCTCCAACTCGTTTTCCAATTTGTCGGTTTTCACTTGGATTTTCTAAAGCAAAAAAATTAAATTTACGGAGATTTGTTTTTTTGCCAAAAGTTGCCCCAAAGATTGCCTTTTTATGCAAAAAATAAAAATATAAAAGACACGTTGACGAACATTTTACCCTTTAATTTTGGTCTAAAACGATAAAACGTAAAATTGGAAAAACTGCACTTTATATTACGGAAAAGATTTGCATAGGAAATTGTTCTATATTACAAGTGCAGTCGTTCGAAAGCTATTTGATACAAACACACATGTAGCGATAAAATGCGACTCGGGCAACGTTACAAAACGTAAATTCAATATATGTATAATAGGGGAACGTCACGTGCACGAGGTTATACGGTTCTTTCGGCGCCTTCAGTACGAACTCACCTATAATGCATATCGGTTTTCGGATGAAACGAAGGCGGCCCCAAAAACCCATGTATTTCGACCTGCAACCTGCCGACCATAATCTTACTATGTATTCTACTCCGAAGAAAACTACAAGGCATATTTCCTGAAAAAGAAATCAAAATTTTTACACTTTATTCATATAATATTTATATGTATAATATTTAATTACCATGTACAGAGAAACAATATTGAGTTTGGGGTGGAACGAATGATGAAAAAGAAGTCAGATATTCTATTTTTTTTTCTATTCGGTTCGACGAGTAATGATGTAATTTATTTCTGTGCGAAAATTTCAAAAAAATACCTGTCAGATTCAAATATATCTTTTATTATTTGAGGCGTATTGTATATCCCTTTAGCTCCTTATATCCTTACATACTAGAAAAAATTATAATTGAAGTGCTCTGTCAATATTTAATTCCATTTCGCTTTAATTCTTTGGAATCAACTGAGTTATCAAAAGAGTAATTTCGTTTCTCATTTACCATTATTTAAATTGAATGTTATTCAAATTAATTACGCATTACGTTTGAAAAAATAATTAATTATGCGCATACTTGATAAAGTAAAGAAACGCAATTACATTTGCTTGACTATTTTTACAAATAATTTTTCTCCAGCTTATCCGTTTTGTCCCATTTGTGGTTTGTTATCATATTAATGCCCCTGATTTGTATAAAATATTTATTGTTTTCATTCCTGCTTGAAAAACGTTTTTCCGATGTATACAGGGTGATTTATAACGTACAGAGGACGTTGAAAAGGTAAGAGAAGACCAAAAAAATTCTTAGTAACTTTTGACCAAAGACCAAAGACCAATAACAAGAAAGTTGCATCATTTGTTATAACCCCTACTTTTTGAACATCATTGATTAATGAGGAATCAGTGTTTCTCGTTTCCAAAGAAACGTACCTCTTACAAAATTTTATAAATTTTCTGTTACTTACTTTCTGACTAATTAATCAGCGGTTCTCAATAAGTGAACACCAATTTCTTAAGCATTTTAGAAATAATTATAAATAGCTGTTACTGTTATGTTTTATTAATTTTTTAATTTTACATTGTATAAATCAGGTTTCTTCAATTTAAATTTAAAATGTAAGTCACTAGCATAGTTTGTAAAGAATGTTCATTAAAGGATTTAATTTTAACTTGCTGTAACTTTCTGGTTATTGTGTTTTGGTCAAAAGTTTACTAAGAAAAAATACGTTATGAATCACCATGCATATTTTGAATTCTTTTGCCCAATTCCATCCTTTGTTTCTTTGATTTGTTTAATACCACATATTTTCACACATCCTAATTTGCGAAATCCTTTTTTCTCAAATGAGAACTTTTTAATCGCACTTTTTATTATATTTATTGAATTCTGTATTTTTTCTTCATCTTTTCCTTCATGAATACGCTGCGCTACCCTTATATCCTCATATCCTTGGTTACAATTTATTGCTTTCTTGCACAATCCCCTTGACATGGTTTTTGTCAAAGATTTTTTTACTTTTATCTGAGACTACTGGTCCTGTTTTGAACTTGTAATTCCATCTTTTCTTTTCTTATGGGTTTAATATTATATATTTGGAGTTTTTCCACCAGCCATTTTAATTGCCTTTTGAAAGATTCATTCAATCTTTTTTACTATTTACTATATTTTTGTCCCATAAATCGATACATTTTTACAAATTTATGCAACATCACTGTGTACATTTCCGTCTTATTAACATAATTTCTCTCCTCAGCTTTCTTAAATTTACAGAAATGCTTCACATTCAAATTGTTTAATCGAAGTCATCACACACTCCAGATAAATCAATTATGTTGCTTCTATTTCCACGTTTCGCTTTTATCTCTCTTATCATTTTTTAAGCACAAATCTAGTCTTTCTCGGCATTCTTTTGCCTGGCAAAATGCAAATATCAAAATCTTACTCTTTCCTGCCTGTTCCTGTCCATGTAAATATGAAAAAATGTGTAAAAAAAACTTTTAAAAAAAATCCTAGATCCATTATAAAGTGCCATACAATACATATAATAAATACACATTTCCAGTAAGTTTTTTTATACAGGATTTTCGAAACACGTGAGTATACCACCAAAAAATGTGGAAGAAGAGTTCAGAGGAGTCCAGACCAGATATAGAAGAAATTTGTAAAAGACCAAAGGTGTGACCGTTGGTGTGGAAAAACTGTGTAAAGAATAGTGATGAATGGAGGTAAAGTCTGGAGAGTGAGAGGGCAGAATAAATGCAGCATAGGCCACTGAATAGGATCTTAATTGAAGAAATCCACACAAGAATATATCGTTCTAAACAAGTCGTGGAGAGAGAGAATGGAGATGCTAATGGGGAGGGTGACGAATTATGAATGAGAAGGGAGATAAAATGTAGAAAAGAATTGGACAAGGATTGTTCTGGGGAAAACAATAAGGAAACGGAAAAAAAAATGAAAAAATTCAAGAGCAAGGGGTAGGGATACTAAAGTCAGTAAAGGAGAAGTTGGAGCAGAGGCAGAGAAGTTGAACAAGGTAATATCAATAATGTTGTAAATATTCAAATCTTTGAATGTATGCTAATCGTAGATATCAATATATTTATTTTATATATAAACACTTACCATCCAAAAAAGTGTTTCGTTGGCGAAATTTGTATACGTTTCTATAGTAGAAAGAACACTAAATATGAGGCACACGAGGACTAGCATAAATCTGAAAGCAAAGAAAATAAATTGTTAATTTTCTCATTATTTCCTAACGTGTTTGTTTATAAACAGATTTTTTTAGATATAGAAATAACACATAACTTAAATAGAAAACATAAAACACTGTATGCAGTTTCCATTTTATGGCAAAATAAATTATTACTTTCTTTATTTGACACACGAGTTCGACTTGCATTAATCGTTCACATCCGCAGATTAACGTTAGTTTCCGGGTTATTACCCGTCGTCAGTACAGCACTCGCCGATAGATGAAGCTGTGCATCAGTTGTAATTTACTACTTTTCCCATTATTTCCTTGAATAAAGTTTATTTTTAATTCAACTTTTATTTCTTAAACCATACAGCCTGATTTCTTAAACCATGGTGCTTGATAACAATAGATAGTTTAAGACAATAAAGTATTTTTGAATTAAATATACATAAATTATTATAAAATAAATTAATATATAAAAAATAATTAATTAAAAATAAATCAGATACCAGTCAATCAAATTAAGTTACTTAAATTATAATGATTAAAATTGTTCTTATATTTATTTTGCAAAGAAATTTTAAATGTGAGATCGAAGATGTACTTTTCATCTATAAAGAACAAAATTTTCTGTTAACATTGCTATATTTGCGACGAAAAATATTTGTAAGATTGATAGAGGTTTTTAATTGACAGGTTGGTTGAAGTTAGGCCTCTTTCAGATCAAACATTGTTCATTTAAAATATACAATACATAATTGTGTAGGTGTGTAGGTAAGGCAGGTGTTGGCGGAGATCATAAAGAGGGCGGGGACCGGCACGAATCTATCAAAGTGGGAGCAACAAAGGATGGAGATATACATGAGAGCGGGTTGGTCAGCAGCGGTGGTAAAGAGGAGGGCGCGGTTGGAGGGAGACAAGGTAACAAAGGTAGTCAGGAGGTGGAAGGAGATAGAATGACAGAGAAGATATGAGCTAATACACAGAGCCAGTTATAATGGAAAATACAAAGACATCGTAGTATATGGCAGGACGCCGGGGTATCTGGGAGGGGATAGGAGTAGTGAGGAAGAAAGTACAATCGCTAGATTTAGATGCGGCAACGAGGAGAGAAGGAACAAGTACTGGATGGGTGAAGAATTTAGGCGGTGCAGACTGTGTGGAAAAGAAAAGGAGACGTGGGAGCATTGGATGATGAAGTGTGATGGAGGTTGGAGCAAGGAGGTGAGGAGAAGCGGGAGAAGGTGGAGATGCTGCTTCAGCGAGACGGGAAATGGGGCTGAAACGCTAAGAGCGGTGAAGGAGAAACTCGGGAAAGCAGGAGAATAGTAAATAAATAAATGCAATAGATGGTAAAATGTAAGAACGTGAATTGAATATGCCAAATAAAGGTTTTTTTTTTTAATTGTGTAGGTAGGATTGCTTTGAGTAGATCAAATGTATATCAATCAACCTTACTCATTTCAACCTTAGATCTTCACCTTATCACCATCAACAATTCTTTTTTTTTGATTTCTCCTATGGTTTTCACACCCAAAGAGGTGCATCACACCATCCATTGACATATTATATCAATGCATGATACAATGTTATTTTTCTGAATTAACAACGGATATTCAGTTTATTCATGAGTTGCGTTTCCAACGTTGCTCAACGATAGGATTTTTTTTTCCTTATACAGAATATTCCAGTTTTTAATCGAGAAAATTGGGGTAGATATGGGTAGATCACGCAAAAAAAAGATTTATATAAACTGTTGCCTAAAAAAGCTTCGTTTTCGTGAAACCCCGAAATTTATGTTTTTTCTACATTTTCCTTCGTTATCTTTTCTTACTTATCTTCTAATTCAATGTAAAATTCTTTCTATGTGATTAATCCAATTATTGGATTTATTCTTCAACTTATCTCCAATTTGATCATTCTTCAGTTTCTTAGTGGCGTGTTGTAAATTTATCCTCAGTATCCATTTTCAAATTCGTTGAATGTCTCCGTAGTTAGCGTTTGCACTCGTTTGTTTATTCAGTCACGACATGCAATATTAATATTTGTGTTATGATAACGTTGTTTCATTGATTTATATTAGATATATTCATACCTATTGCCCTATTCACTTGTTTAATTCTTTGTAATGTAGATTTTCCTGTCCATATTTTAAATTACCATAATATGCATAAATATTTTGTAAAAAAAAACGAATGTTTTAAGATTATGATCTAACTACCATGAACTTTAGTAACTAAACCATTACATTAGCATGTTTCTAAAATAATGTAAAATTTTCCCGTGGAAAACATGCTAAAGCATTATTTCGGAAATTAGACTTTTGCGATTTTATCGCCAAAACATCAAGGCCGCGTCGAATCGGTGTATATACCAATTTGCGGAAGGAAAGAAATTCGTTAAAATTGCACAAGTTTGGCTTTTTAATTATAGATGTGATGTTCGAAAGATTTACGTTTCTCCGTGGGGCTTTAAAAAAAAAAAAAAAACAACAATTTGACGAGAAATTTACAACACCCCGGTCCGACGTACAATTGCAAATTCATGACCTGAATAACCTCCACTCGCGTGACTACCTTCTGTGCGAGAAATATATTTTTGTTATCAGATTCCGTTCGCTTGGAACGAAATTCGACGGTGATATCTTAAATAATGCGGATTCGCTGTTCTCACCGTTTCCTTAGTTTGCTTCCTAGAGTAAACTTCGAATTAATAAACAAAAAGTTGGAATTACGTGAAACGAATTTCCCAACTTTCCGTCGTGTTTTCATGTTATAAATATGTAATTTCGAAGTCTAATGTTTAACAATTTGACATGAAAATGTTCCATTTGTCATTATTAGCAACACGTCTGTCTGATGTTTAGGTGAAATGTAATCTATATTGTGGCACGTTAAACTAATATAGTTCGGGAAAATAAATTTATGGAGTGCGACAATGATTGATTAAAATTAATTTCGCAATGTGACGTCTAAAGGAAAATGTAAAAATTGATTATCTATACAGGGTGTAACATTAGTGCGATATTCTTCGATATCTCCGTTGTTATGAAAAATACAAAAAATATTTTAACACAAAAGTTTTTTGAATTTATAGTCTCCACCACATAAAATTATTTTCAGTTATACGGAGTGTTTCGTTTGTGCGCAACCACGAACAACTTTAAAATTTTAAATGGAA
>JAFFZR010000391.1:0-11032 GCA_018397195.1 Lethrus apterus
CGAACATCCTGTATATTTTTATATTTTTAAGTTGGTCTGGTTGCCTGCTATAATTAAATATAAAACAATTTTTCTCTAGGATCGCTAATTAAGGAGTTAAAAAAAAAACTATAATTTCTTGCATTCTGGGTGTTCACGAATTATTCTACAATAGCTAACTTTTTTATTTAAAGAAATACATACTTGGTTAAATGAATAAAGTTTAAGTACCTTGCAATGCGCATTTCGCACAATAAATTATAAAACAAAAGAACAACGCGTTGCTAAGATAAAAGCATAACGATTCATTTTTTAAATCGAACATCCTGTATATTTTTATATTTTTAAGTTGGTCTGGTTGCCTGCTATAATTAAATATAAAACAATTTTTCTCTAGGATCGCTAATTAAGGAGTTAAAAAAAAAANAAAAAAAAACTATAATTTCTTGCATTCTGGGTGTTCACGAATTATTCTACAATAGCTAACTTTTTTATTTAAAGAAATACATACTTGGTTAAATGAATAAAGTTTAAGTACCTTGCAATGCGCATTTCGCACAATAAATTATAAAACAAAAGAACATCGCGTTGCTAAGATACAAGCATAACGATTAATTTTTTAAATTGAACACCCTGTATATATTTATATTTTTAAGTTTCTCTGATTGCGTGCTATATTTAATTATAAAACAATTTTTTTCTAGGATCACTAGTTAAGGAGTTAAAAAAAAATCATAATTATAATGAAATTTGCAAAATTATTTTCTCCAAAACTCTTTTCATAGCGGTTTTAGAGAAAAATTGTTTTATAATTAATTATTGCAGGCAACCAGAGGAACTTAAAAATATAAAAATATACAGGGTGTTCAATTTAAAAAAGTAATCGGTATGCTTGTATCTTAGCAACGCGATGTTCTTTTGTTTTATAATTTATTGCGCGAAAAGCGCATTGCAAGGTACTTAAACTTTGTTCATTTAACCAAGCTTGTATCTCCTTAAATAAAAAAGTTATCTATTGTAGAATGTTCCCGTGAACAGGCTGTATATGGTAGTCTGTTATTGTTATTATTAATTTCATTATTACAGTATGTATTCCCTTTATTGACGTAAACAGAGAATCACTAAGAATAAAAATTAATGGCTAATATTTAAATATTTATTAATTTGAAAATCATACTTATAGAGAGAACTTCCCCTATTCAATCTCCACCTAACTCCTGAAGGGCACATACAGCACTCAAATATTGAAAATATTGACAAGGAATTGTGATTAGTTTTATGGTAAACCCAGTTATTATTAATTAAAAAATTTAAATCAGTTACATACATTATTTATCGTTTGATCGTTAAAAGTGTTTTCGCAAAAATGTACACTGTTCATACTTGTTATTTTTGTCTTTACCTACAACTTTTAAATTTTCTGCTTTCCCAAATTTCTTTCCCTTTTAAATGAAAATAACCTTTCTTTGTATTTGCCTTATAGGCAAATCTAATATTTTACAAGGATACACTGGTTTTTATTAATCTCGGTCGGATTGATTGCAATTTTGTGTTTGTAGTTTGGCAAGTTTTATGACAAACAGATGAATACGCGAAATGAATTGGTCTCGCATTTTGAAAATGACCGTGACGATCAACTCCATTGCACAGCAAATGTTTTCGCCGTGTTATTGAACTTGAAAGTGAATTTATTATAATTTTTATATATTTTTTTTTTATTAATGCTTGATTGGTTGTAATCGCTTTTCCTGGAGCTTCTATTAATGCTCATTTAGTTAAGAATTTATAATAATAATTATTATACATTTATAATCTCTTTTACTTCTGATCAAGAAACCAGTAAAGAACTTTATTACATTTTCAAGTTCTTTACTTGCTCAGGAGTAAAAGATAAGTATAATTTCAAACAACTATAACCAAGAATCTTGGATTAATAATAATAATAATAATCAACTATTTAACAGGAAAAATAATATCTACAATGTTGTGTTCTGAATGTATTTTATAGAATTGGAATGATAAAAGAATTAAAAAACAATTAAAAAATTAAGTTAAAATGATATTGTTGTATAACTCATAAAGAGAGAAAAAAATGCCATTTTTTCCATCATTAGAACCCCTTTTTCATTTTTTCTACCTATTCATTCCATTGTTCCTTATCGCCGGTTATTCTTCTCGTTTCTTCAAAATTCCATCTCTATTATCCATTGCCCATTTCAAACTTCATCAGAAATAATAATTTAAAAAATTAAGAAAGAACAATTGTATGGAAATGTAATAAGGATGAACTGTGAAAGACAAGGTTAATGAGTTCCGAAGACGTAAGGGTAAATTAAGAAAAGTAATGAACTCAAACTGCCCGCTTGCTTTGGTCATCTCTTCATATCAAATTCTCTCCACTTATCTCCGTTTATTCTTACTTATGTTACATTTTCATATGGAGCAAGAGTGCAAAAAATCAAAAGACCTATTTTGCAAGTTCTTCCCATAAAATGAGTAAATGGAAACTGGGCCAGAAATAATAAACAAAAAGGGTCAAAATTTGGTTTGAGTATCTTAAAACCATCTTTCAACAAAACGAAAGAGTTCGAAGAACATCAAATTTAATAATAATACAAGATTGAAGAAGAAATAAGCCTTACATCCCCAAAGGAATTACGTCAAAAATTTATACTAATATCAATAAAAAAAAAAAAAAAACACCAGGGTTTGACTTAAACTCTGGTGAAGAGCAACTATAAAAGCATTAAATAAATTAACCTATGTATGCTGTATTTATGTTAAAGTCCTTAAACTTTGGAAAGTCTCGGAATTTAAGATTTCTAAACTAGGAAAACCATCCCAGGAAATGTCTACTTATAGACCCAAATCACTGCTCCCTGTAATGTCAAAATTATTTGAAAAAGTTACTACTGAAAGGGTTAATACCTATTTGATTCCAAACCATCAATTTGGATTTCGAGAAAAGCACTCAACTATAGATCAAGTATAGAATAACTGAATAGGAAAAAGTCTACTCAACATTATTTCTGGCCAATTCCTTCGACAAAATCAGGCAAAATCCAAAAATTTTGTCTTTCAAGATAGACAAGTTGATTATAAAATAAATAACATAAACATAAAAATATTCTTATTTTATAGAGACTGCTTAATTAGAATGAATTTCCCAAAATCAATAGGAATGCTCTATTTTTAACGATTTGAATTCTTATCTTTTACGTAGCTTTCATTTCAGATCCCCATCCCTCGTACCGACCGCTGCTACCACCAAGATCATTTGATGCTTCATTTGCACCACACGCACGAGAGATAGCATTTAGTAGAAAGGTGTCGTCGTGTCAAAATAATGAAATTTCCCAAAGTTATAAAAACGAAACACAAGGTGAGTTTTCTTGAATTTTTAAGTTGCCCAATAAAAAAAAATATGTAATATAAAATCTTCATCGTGTTAATATTTATATCACAATATGTATTGCAACCTGCAACAAATAAAAATTAATTTTCTGGAGTGCATTTTTTTTTAAATTAATATTTTAGAAAATTGTAATTTTTTTAAAGTTTATTTATTTTATTATATGCAAGAAACTAATCTCAAACTGTAGAAATTGCGTTATTTATTTTGTCACGTATTCAATATAGGCGATTGTATTAAATTTAATATAAATTACTCAGTTAATTGCTCCCCGTCAGAGTTTAATAATGTGTCATTTTAAAGAGCAGGTGTCAAAATATCTACATTATATGTTAATTATTAAGTGTCAGAAGCACTCCTAAGAAAGTGCGGTTTCAGTCTTCAGTGCAAGTTTAACTTAATATCACAATAACGTCGCAACTTTGAAACTTCTGTATTTATTACGTTTTATGTAAGGAAAAGGCGATGTTCTAGGAGCTCTTAAGGTAATTAATGAAACATTAATTATTGGGCAAAATTGATAATTTTATTAACCCCAGAAAGATATATCAACATTTTTAATTATTATTATTTTTTTAAAAAAATCAGAATTATTTCTAAAATTTTTAAGTAATAACTTTATGAGCTTAATTTTGACGGAGCACCAAACGTAAAACTTTCAAGTTTTTAAACTGCAACGGAAAACTTATTTAAAAAAATGTTAAAATTGCTGGCACAAGTTTTACCATTTTTTTCTTGGCGGTGTTACAACCCATCCAGTTAACTTTCTTTTCCTCTTAAGAATTAAATCAGCAGATTCTCTTGTAAAGCTTAGACCAGCTTTTATCTCCCCGGAATAAATTGAAATACTGTTGATGAAATTTTCATGGAAAATTAGGAAAATATGAACTAATTTTGGATAGAGAATGATGAAAATAACTGCGATTTCATTAATGAAGACACTGCTTAGAGAAGGATTAAAAATAGATCAGATGAGAATATAAAAATATACCTAGATATCTGGAAACCAAAGCTTCGGGCGCTTCTGAGCTTTCGGACGTTGTAAAGATCTTAGAGTGTAACAGTATGCTATATTTTCATTTTATGATTTATTTTTCAAAATAGTTCCAGATTTTCAAATTTTTAAGTTCTTTTCAGCGTTTATGAAGAATTTTTTTGGTTTCTCTCTTTTTCATTTTTTTGAATTATTCCTTTTGACGAAGTTTTCGAATAATAAAATAATTTAACTGAAGTTTCTAAAATTTCTCAAGATTTTTATATTTTTGATTTTTAGCTTCGCGTTTGCGCAAATGTATAACGAATTCAAATTGTAAAAAAAAATCCATAAATTCCAAAGCTGAATATTCAAATTTTATCATAAATCACCCTTTATGGAGGAAGAAATAAGTTTAAAGTTAAAACACTATTAATAACGCACTCTGTGAAAAAGTAACGCCAGATATTAATATTTAAACACAAAACGAATCATTTATACCGCAACACGAAACGCTGCAACGTAAAAATGCAAGGAGATGTTTTACAAGACGTAACTTCCGTTCTTCATAAAACAATATGAAATTAAGAATAATAATATCAGGTACACCGATTACTAATATTACAGAGCAAAATACACGCCATTGAAAAACAATTTTGTAATACCTTCCCATGGTATATGGCACCGAATGGCCTTTATATAGACCGTCCGTAAGGGCCCACGTCGTGGCCATCATCCTCGACATAATTACGAGAAAAAATGATGAAAAAACAGTTCTTGTATTAACGTTACGCTTCAACACTCTGTATTATACTTCGCTTCAGTGTTTGATTTTAAATGTTGGATTTTTATCTTTACCCGCACAACCATCTGTAATCGACTTAAATGTATGCACAAATATGTGAAGAAATCATATACAAAGTTGAAATTAAATTGAAAATAATATAAAATATTAGAATTTAAATTACAAAGTTTTTAAATTTATAACTTTTTTACGCAAGATACCACATTTTATTTTTGTTAAAACAAGCCACGAAACTTGAATATATCTATATGAATTTTGTTCAATATAAAGTATTTGAAATAATTTATGTTTAAGGCAACCAATTTTAAATGGTGAAAATTTCAACTAATTAAAAATGTTGAGGATTTTGAAAAATGTATTACAAAGTATATTTGACACACGAGCTCGACTTAAATTAGTCGCTCACATCCGTAGACTAACCAACGTTGGTTTCTGGGTTACCCGTCGTCAGTACGGCTGTTGTGTGCGAATAATGCTTGCCAGCGACCTATGTCAGGTACGGCAATTAATTTACTCGGCATACGGCGTCACAAGCATCAGTCGCTCACAACAGCCGTATGACGACAAAAAAAAATTAGCAATACCCATGACAAATTTAAATAATCTAGCTTTCCTGTTCTTGATGGTTTGTCCGTTTACAATTACTAAGATTAGGCGATGTTATGAAATAATTAAGACCATCAACCCTGAAGATTTTTCATAGCAAAGTGAACGAAACTGAAAGTGGAATCTAATCAGAAGCGATTCCAGCGCGAAATGATTTTTATTATTTTTTAATAAATTCGTGGAATTTTTTTCTTTTCATTTCATTCATTTTTATTCGCTTTTCTTTACCAACGTATTGTTTGCATAATTAAACTATTAATTAAATATTTTTGAAAATATTTAAATCTTTACAAGAAACGTTAAATATAATTTTAAAGAAAATGAGAAAATAATGGATTTGAAATTTAAAGCAATAGATTTCAGAGAGTCAAGTTTTATTTGACTTTGGAAAGCATTTTTGGTGAATTATTTCAGTCGAGAAGGTTATTTTCCTGATTGACTTTCCTGATTACGTTAGAATTGGAATTATTACATAATCGGAAAGCTTTCTGACAGCAAGATATTTCAAACACTCCGCGGAATGAAAAAATATATCAAAATACTTAAAATTTCTTCTTCGTTTTACACATTTTCCTTGTCTTTATGTCCTTGTCGTGAAAATAAATCTGAACTTAAATTTTCATGTTGGTTATTTCACTTTTTTAAAATCAGATATTCTCATCATCTGTTTTGCATTTAATAAAACTTATTATTTTTTTTTTTTTAATATTATTGATTTATAAGACAACATAAAATTATTTTAACTTATTTAATTGGTTTAAATCATTCGATTTACAAACGGTTTCTTCATCGCACGGCATTTATTTAACATGATAACGTAACACAGCGTAAAGGTAGTATTGTAAAACAAATTAATTCAATCATCGGTACCCATAAGTGCCAATAATAATACGTATTAATACATACTTTCCATTATATTTACATCTTACGCGATTCATGATGGATATTTATGTATGTGTTGTGCATAACGCATACATAATAATGTAATAACGGGGAATTTAGTACACTATCACAATTCCTGTAATAAAAATTACGAATAGGTTGGTAAAAATTGTGGTTTGAACTAGTAACTTATTGGGAACTACTGAAGCGGCAAATATATCTTACATTACACGGTAACAGATAGTAGACCGTGGATTAAATTTCGGTTGCAGCTTGATGGACACATAGTCGTCTCGTTACGCGAAGGATTCCTAAATTTAATTAATTGCTATATTTTGATTCGTCAGAATTTACCTTACAATTTGTTGCAATGTTTGCATTATTAATTTTATTAACGTTTTATTTTTTTAGACCTTTACATGAAGTATGTTAATTATATTACAGGTCATTAAACAAAGTATTTTATTATAAAACATACTAAGTTATTATGCACAAATTTTTTTCAAATAACAATTTTGATTAGATTTGCGGTTTACAATAAAAAAATCGTATCTCTTTCAATGAAAAAAAACTTCGCATGTTCGAAACGAAATCCATTGTGTGCTGTCTTATACGATAGATTATTGAAAATTTAACTTATTGTAACAATCGAATTAAAGTCTTTTGTGTTATCTTGTGGTTCGCTTGAGAAAAACGAACGAACGGTTGATTGGATAATGAATGAAAATGTAGCTAACAACGACGGTGGAGTAAAGAGAACAATTTACATCGAAACGGATAGATCGGCGTTTTTGGCAAATTATAGGGTAAGATGTTTTAAATTGATTTTTCGTGCGCATTATTGAAAATATAGCTTCCGGTAAGCGTAGTTAAGTAAAGGAAGCGATATATTTTTACAATGAAGAATAATTTTCTAAATTACATTTTATTTTAAACAATGAGCTTATTATTAATTTCATCGCCTATGCCTATGCGTTATAATTTATGACAATCGATCATAAAAGTAAAAGTATTACTTCTTAAAACACTAATATATAAGTTCTTTAAAATTATTACTTCCCATTATGTTGAAATTTAATTCTGAAACTTGAACTTGTTTGAAATTTGTAACAAAAATGTTTCAGTTTAATTTAACAATTTTTTTGTGAAAAAAATTCTGGAAGGTGACACGAATTAGGGGCGCTGCTGAAATCGGACTAGTTAGACACTTTCGAAACGGAAAAAATTTTCCGACAAAAGCTCCGCTGCACAATTGTCTGTCTTTGGCGAAATCGACACGAACGTTTGTCCTAATCGACACGAGTGCATTTGTCCTAATCGACGAATACACTTGTCCTAATCGACAAGCAGCTAAGAATAAACCAACAAGAAACTTGACAAATAATAATAAATTTATTTTTTTAACCAACAAACTTACATAATAATATGAAGCATTTTTCTTTGAATTCATAAACAAGTGTAAATTCTAAATTTAATAAAAAATCGTATGTTTCCTTCTGTAAACAATGAATTTAACGTCATAAGAATGTCATCACTAAAGCTATGAAAATCAATTAAATTAAAATGTGGAAAACATTTAACTTGCGTTTTGTAAGTTGCCATTCTTCCTCTCTTAACTTTAGTTTTCTTTCATTCTTTTGCCGAATTTTTGTATTCAAATGTGTTAGTTAAAAATTCTTCAAGATGTTCAAAATTTCCCAAAAAAAAAAACGCATCGCCAAGACTGAGATTGTAAGGACTGAAATTGAAAAATATTGTACAAATTCTTAATCTTTTCAACAGAATACCACACACTGCTGCCAAATATCTACTTGTAAAATACCTGTGATTAATTTCTCGCTTCTTTCCCCAAGAAATAGTCGGAATGCTAAATTATAGGTCACAACGACCGGGTGGTCTAGAAATGAGATAAATCCACACACACATTAGCTAAGGAAAAGTCTACCTGCTCATCTAGCTCGTCCTACAGATGACTAATTTGACAATATGTGTCCGTATATAAATATATATTTTACTTGAACTATTAAGTTGACAAAGCTGTATACGATTATTTCAATTTTACATTAAAATTTCCAACGTGCTTTTCCTAGAATTCGTGGGAAAATCCGATTTATAATGTAATGTGAATTTCATTCTATTAGGATTACGTGCAACATTTCTTTTGAATACTCGAATTATAATCTAAGAATTATTCAAATGATAAAAAATGTGAAAATGGTTGAAATTAATTAAAGGAACAAAGAAAATTCAAAATAGCAAAATAGGTTTTATTTAATAAACAAATATCAAGGTAAGATGATTGACTTAAAAAGGAATAATCAAAAATATTTTTAAATGACTTATCGCAAATCTATGTATAACCCCCATACAGATTTTAGATTCTGTTGGGGAAACGTTAGAAAGCCAGTTTACAAGCATAATTGATAAAAAAAACAACGTGGCCGTTTTAAAACTGAAGTAAAAGAAACCACGCAAAATATTACACATTGTTCATACTTCATCTACATATATTCGAAATTTTTGTTAAATTTTGCATTATTCTATGATTTCTTTTCTAACATAACGTGATGATATGTACCATTTTCCATCGTGATGTATAGACAACAAGATAACACACCTCAGTATCGAGTTGAATATTATTATGATTAATCACTTTTTGTTTAATTGTCTTCTTTTTCTTCGTTTTTTTTTTTCTGTTTATTAAACCTCCTGGGATGTTGTCCCACTTTCATGCCATAGGTGGTCGTTATGACGGTTTCCTTGTGTTGGGTTTCTCATGGGTTGCCCATCAATTGTTTCACTCTCTCGCATCAATTTTTTTCATAATTTCTTTGTCGTACTTTATATACTATTGAAGATTTTTGAAACACGTTAGTTTCTTTTAAGTCAGTGAGTTAGAGTAACTGTCCCGTGTGTAAATTCTAAAGCAAATTGGTAGACGTTTGTCAAATTTTGTATTTTCTTTGGTATACAAAAATAAATAGCACAGGTTCCTTCAAAAGATTATTTTTTATTAAACTTCTCACAGCAATCTCAATGTCAAAGGTTCAAATCTTAGTTGCGGACATTGGAATTTTATTTCAGAGGTAATGTTTATAATGTTTCTAAGTTTGAGTTGGTCTCACGATCGACTATTCTGACTAGGTTTTTCACGTTTCCCTAGATTTCTAACAATTGTAAGCTGGTCGTGGCCGCATCCCAGAAACCGCACTCAATATTTGAACTTGACCTGTTGAGGTGGCAGAAAAAAGGGGGTTAAATAAATACATACGAAATTTAATTTTTTCATTTTTGGACAGTATTACGAATTCGTTCCATAAATATTCGATAACATATTTATTGTATTCGTCGATGAATATATCAAGAGTTTTCGAATAAGTTTTGGTTGAAAAACACGATTATAAAAACTTGCATAATGAACAATATCTTGGAAAAAATGACGACGCAATGAATTAATTTTGCAATTAGTTGCCTTTTGATTTTTGAGAAAATGGCTATTTTAACCAGACTGGCTGTTTAAAAAATTTCAAAAACAAATTGACCAATAACTGAATAAAATAGCAAACAACTCTCGTTGGTAATGTATTTAAACCATTTGTTTTATTTTAATTATTTATAAATATTTTATACCGAGTACCGAGTTTCCAAATATAATACCTGGCGATATCAAGAATAAAAAACAAATACAAATAAAGACGTGTGTACCCAACAACATTGTAATGAAGAACAACTCAGGAAAAAGTAACCATGTCGAGCCTTTTCCATAATTCATTTGTTTCGTTACTCGTTTATTTCGACGAAAGTGTTACAAAATTAATTTTAAAACAAAAGAACGGATTGGAATAAAACATATAAACGATTTCTTGGAATGGTTGCGTCAATTCATTTTGCAATCACACGTCTACAACATTAAATATAAATAAAAATATACAGTGTGGTGATAAAGTTTGGAACAAAATTCACAAAAGCGTTTTATAATGTTTTTAAGAAAATCGCTCGGGCAGGTCAATTTTTGTTTTTGAAATGCCGGCTTCTGACGTTAATTTTTTTGGAATGTCGTCATTTGTTTTTGCACA
The DNA here is from genome assembly GCA_018397195.1 of Lethrus apterus. Classification (NCBI taxonomy): domain Eukaryota; kingdom Metazoa; phylum Arthropoda; class Insecta; order Coleoptera; family Geotrupidae; genus Lethrus; species Lethrus apterus. The sequence continues at coordinate 10,734 of JAFFZR010000391.1, forward strand.
ATGACGTCATCATAATTTTTTTTAAATGACTACCCCCACTTTTTTCTTCTGTTTTTAATAGACCTTCTTACTACTTAAACGGTGATGTAAAAATTGGTACCTTATATAACAATTTTTTTGAATAAATGACACATATAAATTTTTTCTTTTAAACAAAAATTTTAATTTTTTGAAGAAAAAAGGTTATTTTTTTCAGAAAAGTTCTTATGTAAAGAATTAATTCGGTAATCACCACTTAAACATCAAGGAGGTCTATCAAAAGCAAAAGAAAAAAATAAGAGGTGTCATTTAAAAAAATC
>JAFFZR010000392.1:0-10969 GCA_018397195.1 Lethrus apterus
CTGCTTGCTTTGATACTCATTTACTTATTTTATATTAAAATTTGGCCTTTCATCTTACGGTTGTACTATTAGAAGAGTATTCTATGTAAAATTTAACTTTTTATCAATTAAAATATACAGGATGTCTCATAAAATTTTTTTTTTGTTAGTTCGAAAATGCGACTCGCAACAGTTTTTTTCGAGTACGCCATTGTAATCAGTAGAAAAAACTACACATTTTTGATGTATTTGACCAACACTGTAGCTTCTCTACTAACAAAGTTATCACATGTGCGGTGACCTGTATTAATGTCGTCGTAGCTCTTTTGTTTTTCATTTCTGGGTTATAGTACTATAAGAAGATTTTGTGCAAAATTTCATTTTCTACCGACAGCTACATAAATATACAGGGTGTTCCATTTAAAAAAATTTAATTATCTGAGTTGGCTCTGAACTGTGATGCGCAATTGTTTTTTTGTGTGAAGCATTGTAATCAGCGGAAAAATCACTGTATCTTTGCTAATTTAACCGACTCTGTAGCTCCAAAAATAGCGAAGATATCAATAGTGCGCAGGTAACTTTGAACAACCTGTATAATAATTTTATCTTTTCCTTATACAGATTTTTCTTATTAAATTCCTTTACTTGTCATCTTCCAGTACGTTCATATCGCTCGATAAAAGATGCATTCATCCATCCAATATCCTTTCTTCATTTTTTCTAATCTTTCCTTTTTATATGACTCATATTTCGATATCCTTTGGTGCATTGTTTGCTTTACACTTCAACTAATTTGTTCTCGTCCTCTTTTTTCAAGCACCATTTTTATCAACTCACTTCACAATTTTTAAACTTCCAACCACAATTCTTTTTTGTCTCTATGACTCGGTACTTTATAAAATAATGATGCACTTTTCCTCAGGCTTAACATTTATTCCAAACTTCCTTCTTCTCTTTTTTCTTTATGTTGCTGCTTCACATTTCAAAATACACGATACGCAGATATTTCGCTTCGTTCATTAATTTCAAAGCAGTTTTCTCAGACACATCTCCGTCTTTCCTTTATTACACATGAATAATTAATTAATGAATTTTATTTTATAATTAAAATATGTAAATATATGCCAATATGTTAGTGTGTTTTGTTTTAGTTTGTTCGTCTTTGGCATTAATTATTCCCAGGAAAGCGAAGTATTAAATGTTGTTTATATATATTTATATCCTTACACAAATGTTATCGATTCATAATAATATTGTTAACAATAAAAAATGTAAGCTGATATTTGTTGAAATCTTATATAAAGTGCGATACAAAATCAAATTAATATTTATTTTATGCTGATAAGTTAAAAATAGCAACATGCACGTTAGTGCGGCTTTACCTAGACATTTATAGCTCATTGTTTATAAGTGACGGGAGTTTTAATTGTTTGCAAAATTGCACTTTTATTGTTGATGTCAGTACATAATACGAAATTATTTATATGTTAGACATATGTTGGAAGATTGTAACATTTTTATTTATTAATTAATGAAGGATAAATAGCTTTCAATTTTTCACAAAGTTCTTATTTCACGTCTTTTTTCAACTTCCATAGTTTAAAGTTATAAACAGTAGTTGATAATATAATGACCTTGTTGGTAATTTTCTTAGAAAAAAAAGGAAACCTTTATTTGGCATATTATAATACTATTTACACCACATAATTATATAAAATTCCTCCTTTCTCCCATCTCTGCCTCCACCAATATTTTCTCTAGTCTCGAGGCTTACGTCCTGTTTCGCTCAGACACCTCTTCCACCTCTTTCCCAACGTCACTCTGGTCCAGCCCCGGGTGCCTTCCCCACAAAATCTGCATTTTCTGAAGTCCGCTCCCATCCAATATTTATTTGCTTTTTCTTCATTACCACTGTTGTGTTTTGCGAATGTCGTCATCTTCACCGCTTCTCTTAAAGGTACAAATAATCAATTGCGTCGTATTAAGTACGAGTAGTATATAACAAAGAATAAACCCATGACTAGTTCAGACAAGTTTATTTTCTTCCAAGTCAGCATCTGGATTGTTTCCAAACTCGGTTGAGGTAGAAAATATAACAAAAAACGTTTGCTTCTGATGTTTTTATTGTAACAAAAATAGCTTCCGTTATAAAATTATCATCCTTATAATAATTCAAACACGTCCCATTTGATAAATCTGATCAATTTTTTTTTCCTTACCCAATAATGGCCCAGCCGTAAGTAATGAAAAATGGAACTGTTTAAGGCAAATTGTGTATTAACTAATTAATTTTTGATGAAATTAGTAAATTTTATGTATTGGTAATAATAAAGGAATTTTATTGGTCAAACCAAATAAAAATAAAATCCTTCAAATACAAGAAAACTCATAAATACACATTATGGGTAATACAAAAATTAAACAATTTCAGGGATTCAAATTCTTGATCAGATTTTCTCAAATTTGGTTTCGGTTAGTCGACGAAATGAAATACCTAAATATATCCAACTAACTAACGAAATACAACAAATGAACGACATTCAGATATGTTTACATCATAAGATTGTGGACGAGTCACTTTTCTTCTAATCAAGCTAAACTGCACTGGCCGCAGTTGCGTCTACCTTTCCGTCTTTCTTCGTTTTCTTGGTCGATTTTTCGCCTCAAAGTATCTGAATTGCGACGAGTTATTTCGTGATTTTTCAAATTAAGTCCTCACCTGCGACGTTTCGTTTTCCAACGGCGCTCAAACTTTCGTAAAGTTCTCGGACCGGATTCAGATCTGGTGCCAGTCCGTGGGCCCATATCAGCATCACACGAAAACCGTGTTCTTTGTAACTGGAAGGACCTGAAAATCAAATTTAACGTGGATTTTGAATTTAAATTCTAGTTGTATTTGTATGTGTCGTTACGTTTGATATTTTGACATTTTTCAATGTTTTTATAATTCCATTTTTTCATAAAAAAATTTTTTTCTCTTAATTTCCTCTCACTACTTTACTGGGCTGAGCGGGAGGAAATTTTACGTATTAGCATAACTGAGAGTATATTATAAAATATTTCTACCAGACTTTTAACAATTTTTTCTATCCTTGTTTGCATTTTTCTTGCAACGGAAATGATTTTTTAAATTTATTTCAATCAGGTGTTTTCAAAAAATTAACAATTTAAATACGAAAATTGTGAGTCCGATCCTAACCGATTTAGTCTTTCCAATTTCCTCACAACATAAAATACAAGTTTCTAACATGAATCAATAATCAATGCATTCAGCTCGAAGTTGAACAAACAAACTGCAAAGTTTGTCCCGTACCTGTGTATTGATGTTCAATGGCGCGTATCTGTTCCTCGGTGAAAGCCCAATGATGCGCCAATCTCTTCCATTCACCCGGCCCCAACTGTTTATACGACAATTTGTACAGAACTTCTCGGAATCTTTCGCTATCTTTGCCGCCTCCTTTTTCTTCACGTTTCCATTTGCGGCGTGCCGTGTTCAGGACCGGCTTCAAGCTACCGTCTCTTTTATTATTTTGATCCTCCTGAATAAAATTATTTCCTTTTTAAATTTCAACCAAACTAGCTGAAAGCAAAAAAATAATTTTGATCTTACGGGAGAGGGATAGTCAAGCCTGGCAGTTTTGATTATCATATCGACGATTGCGGTAAAGCTCCCTCTGGCGGCTATATAAAGCGGAGTTCTACCGCCTTGCTCTCTTTGCTCGATGTTGGCACCGGCGGCCAACAGTAATTTGCAAATTTCGGTGTGTCCCATTTCAGCAGCTATGTGAATAGGCGATTGCAAACGCTGATAAAAAAAAAACAATTGCAATCAAAGAAGATCTTCCATTATTATCTATATTGAGCAGATCTTATCTTATTGAATGCGTCAAACAGGTTTAACTTTTTTGTTGGCATTCGCAAACCAAAAGAACAACTGAAATCACACCTTTGGTGTTGCTTACCGAATTAAGACAATTGAGATCGGCCCCCTTTCCTATGAGTAATTCGACTGTGTCTATTTCATTGGCTTGACAGGCCGAATGTAAGGGAGTATTCCCGGTCTAAAAATTCAAAAAACTCAAAAAATTAAAAAAATTATGTCTGATAGATAACCTTGTTTTGTTTATTGAGGAGAGCTCCGTGTTGCAATAAGGAGTCGATGTTTCCCCTGCTACCTAAACTGCAAGCGATGTGCAGAGGAGTCGAACCTTTCTGAAAATGACGCAATTTCAGCACAAGTGAAAAGAACTATTTTTTATTATTTTAATTTTCACGATATTCCCATATTTTTACCTATTTTCAACTTTCCGACACGATACAACATTTACAGAATTTTAATCAACGCAGTCGTTAAAAGTTTTCAAATTTGTTGCAAAAAGAGATTTTGTGGACCCGTAGGTACGGGAGGAAGCCAAGAATTCCCATTGGGGCGTGAAATCCCACGCTTAGTTTAGATGCGACAACTTGATTAAGGAAAATGTGTTAACATTACAGTGTTCATGTATAATTGGTCTTGCAATTCGAATTGTTTTGTATGTAGTTTGAGAATGTTTCAGTGATATCGAAACGTTGGCAAATATTTTAGAATAAATGAATAATCTTTTCAGTAATTTTGATATTTTCAGACATTTGGCAAAAACATTTTCCAAAATCTTATAAAACTGAAGAAAATCAATTTACCTTTGTCAAAAGTTTTTAGCAATTTTCACATTTAACTGATTAAAGGGCAAATATGTTGTAAATTCGAAAACAACGTTGGAGGAAACAAGATTGATTAAGAATTCAGACGATTCTATGAGGAGATTTTTGGAAACCAACCCAAACTCTCACAAAGACAACATTATTGTATTTTTTACAAATAAACTTGTCTTTTATGTCACAGTTTTTGACATTTTCGGGTGTCAAGTTTTTTCTACAAAATTTATACTTACGGAATTTTCGGAATCCGGATCTGCCCCGGATTCCAAAAGCAAGTGCACCAACTTCGTCTGTTGGTATTGAGTCGCCATGTGTAAAGGCGTGTTTCCATTGTTATCTCTGGCTTCCATATCGGATTCGTGTGCTAAAAGATATTCAGCCACTTGGACATGGCCTTTTTCACTAGCCATATGAAGAGCAGTACGTAATTCCTGCAACGAGAAAATCGAAAATTAAAAAGCGTTAACTGGAAGAAATAAATCTTCCCAAATACCAAAAATGTTATTTGAGTTAATCATGCAACGATCAATTCACTTACTTCGTCGATTCAATGTAAAAGTAAATTTTTTATTTTAAAACCTTGTTTCTTTTGTCGGGCGAGGCGCCGGCTTCCACCAGTCGTCTAACAACGGCGGCGTGTCCTCCCATAGCTGCGTGAAAAAGCGAAGTTTGTCCTTCAATATCCACCGAATCCAACCTTACGTCTTCCAACGTTTCCAGAAGAAAATCAACGACATCCAATCGATTATTTCTTCCGGCACAAATTAGAAGCGTGTAGTGTTTCTGGAAAAGTAACCGTTAGTTAAAATCGTGAATTCGCATAGCTATGGATAGGTTTTTGGCTTGTGCCTTCATCAGCATGGGTTTTGTGATTGATGAATGATTGGCGAGGAATGTTTTGGGTAACCCAGTTTGGAAAAGTTGTTGCGTGAAATTGACGTAAGTTTCATGTAACAATAATCGTATTGCAAGATGCCCATTACTCGAGGATCAATTATTCGTAAAACATGTTAATCTTTAACAATTCAACTTACAATTTAACAATTTTTCGAATATCGTGGGAAATTTATTCGTTCGTATTGGTCAGATTTGAAACATAAATTTTTAAACCCGTAAAATAAATAATGAATATAGTTTTTGTTTTGCGAGAGAAATATTTTTGTCTTCATAATTCATGGCTAGCTATACCTAAAAAAAAAAAGTCATTTAGAAAGTTACTTCATGTCTCTTCACAGTAAATACAATTCTGACTTTCCAGCAGATCTCAATCATCGTATCAAAAAATTCAGCTCTCAAAATTTTATTCAAGAGCATTTCTGATGGTTAATTTTAATTTTTTTAATTAGATTTGCTTTTAAAGGCTTTAAAAACAAAGATTAAATTAAATCTATTGTCTATCTTCAAAATTCCTTGTAAAAAATATTGTTTATTATACAAAGTTGCCTTGGATTTAAACCAAAAAATTATTGAAATAAAAAGAAATATGAAGTCTCTTTTTTGCAATTTAATGATGCAACTTTACTGTAATTTAATTGACTTGTGTGTCCATAGGAAATGGGAGAAACAATTAGTTGCTCTTATTAAGGGTGTGATTTTAAATCTTGACGAGGTGCGATGAGGATAGCGTACGCCGACAAAGTTGAAATAGGTGGCCACCGTGGTGCGTGAGGTGGTATCGATCGTCGCCTTTTGTTGTCGTTCTAACCTTATTTGTTGCGTTGGAACAAGCGCCAGTGTTGATCAACATTTGCACAGCGTCGCGGTGGCCGTGCCACGCTGCCATCAAAAGCGGTCTCATTCCGTACTGAAATACAAACAAACGAAATGTCATATGTCGGTCTCATTCCGTACTGAAACACAAACAAACGAAATGTCATATGTCGCCGGAATGTTAAACGTCGACGACAATTTTTCCAATTGATTGTTTGGAACAAATACACAGGAGTTGTTTACCACCAACATAGATTTTGTTTTAATTTTTTCAATTTACGTTTGTTTCTGCCTTTGAATTAAAGTGACCTCAGACTGTAATACCATCAATACCTATTGATCAGGGCAAATGGGCAAAAAGCGAAATTGAAAAGGCGCATGTGTTTGCAGAATATCTAAAGAAAATGAAATTTAGAAAATTTTAAAGAAGGACATATTGCTGAATAACGTTCCCTGCACGTCACTTCAGATATTAACATACACGTTTATCTATTTCTGATGGATTGTAACGACAACTTTGATGTCAAATAAAAAAAAAATAATAAAAAAATCTCACCTTGTCTCTTGCTTCGATGTCACAGTTGGCGGCGATGAGCATCTCCATGATCTCGATGTTTCCCCTAGATGAAGCCCAATGTATGGGAGCTCTCCCATACTACAAAAAAAAATCTCTTTTCTGTTAAACAAAAAATCGCACAGTGCATCCAAATCCAAATGTGCTACATACTGTAAAGGCAAATAGAAAGAGAAAAACTGGGATCGTCGCAATTTACATATCATGCACATTAACCCCTCATTCCATTGACTAAGGGTAAGGGATTTTTTCGTCAGGATCTGCAAGATTTATTAGATCCCTCGAAAATAACGTACATCTCCCTAAACGACTATGAGATGATTCATTTTCAAGCCATTTTGCTTGAGGAAACGATATTCATAATTCAGAGACTCGTTGCGATAAGACGACGTTAACGATCCACTGGAACGACGGGAAGATGCAAACGCTACAATGTAAACTCACAACAAAATGAAAATACACAAAAATGCAAAATCTATTCAATTTTTAAAATGAAAATGGTTCAAATGGACAAAAAAACATCTTAAAGTTCATGTTTGACATTTTTAAATGAATCTGTTTGGGACTAACATTTGAGCCACAAAAATTCTAATTATTCCCATTACTCAGCTATTTCTTTTATATAAAATTTGATGTTTCAGCAAATCATTCACTTTTTCGTCAATGAATTTTAAATTAATTATCGCAAGGTTGGTAAACCTGCTTAATGTTGAAACCATCGCAAACTATTACGTTAGCCTCCATTTGATATTATTAAACGGTACGGTGATTAAAATATGTGTATGTTTGTATGCCATTGGGATATTCGTTGTATTGGTTTTACGTGTCTGCCTCAGGGGCGGATCCACGCCTCACTGTTGGGGTCGTTATGTTTCGTTTACAGTTTAGAGTCTACGATTCGAATATTACACTGATATTTTGACATTTTATTAAGTGATGAAAATATTTATTGACAATAGATTTTTTTGACAATTTTGTACTTACATATTTGGGCAGTTTTTAAATTTTATTTATTTTATTATTTATTTTTATTTATTTCTGTACTCTTAGAAATTGTGCGAATCTTTAAATTTATTGAATTTGTACTGTACGTTAACGACTGTTGATTGCAAAATCTTCACATTTTTGACACTTTCTTCATACAGATTTTATACTTAAAATGATTAGAAAATCTCCGTGCCATACGGTGACGTATGGCAGCAAACTTTGGAAATTAAACCAAGAAGAGAAAGATGCCTTAAATGTATGGGAAAGAGAGGTGTTGAGAAAAATATATTGGGGAAAGAAGGTAAGGAACGTCTGAGAGAGACGAACAAATCGAGAGTTAGTGGCTTGGCCATGAGTATCAATTACCAACAGAAAGAGCTGCCAGAAGGGTACTGACAGATGGTGTGACAGGAAGAAGGGGTAGAGAGAGTCGCATGACCATAGATAGCAGCAGTAGAGAGAGATTTATTGGAGATGAGAATAGATTGAAGAAGTTTGACAAAAAGAAATGGAGAAAGATTTGTTTTGAAGCCATAGACCTGATGAACTGATTATATAAATATTTTGACGATAATGTTCCAATTTAACATCTTTCGCCTTTTAAATATTTTTAAAAATGTTACTTTGATAAATATTTTGATATTTTGACAGACACAGAAAGAAAGAAAATTTAATAAATATAATTTCTAACTTAATATCTTGCGTTTTTTAAACTTTCTACTTTAACAGTTTTTTGGCAGTTTTTCTTTGTTGGCAAAATTTTTCAATTTTTTGACATACATATTCTGATTCTAGGTATATTTTTCTACATTCATAAATATGTTTGACATTTCTTTAAAATTCTGAAAATTTTCAAAAATATGTCAAACGTCTTCACAATAGAGCAACACATTAAAAAATATATTATTTTATTATTATCATTTTAAAAGTATCTCTCGAAAGTTTTTTAAATCAAAAATAACAAGACATGCATTTTTGTACAGTTTCGTTGGGTTGGATTGGGTTGGTTACATGTCTATTTTGTCTTGACAAAAAAAAGGTAATTTGACAGTTAATTTTAAGTAAAAAATGTTGACTGTTTACCTGTCTTTTTCGTTACCTTATCGTCAATCAAACTCAACAAAAAGTTGAATATTACAAAAGCGAGTCCAAAATAATTTTATCCGATAATAAAAATTATTCAACAACAACCGAAAACTTAAAAAATTTTAAAAAAATACAACAATGTTACTTTTGAAAACCCAATAAATTTTATCCAACAAAACTTATTGAATTATAAACCGCACAATAAACTGAATCCAAGGGAAGGCAATAAATGTTATCCTAAAAAAGTCCCATAAACCCAATAAAGTGAATTAAAAAAAAAAAGCATGTCTGATGTGTGGAAAAAAGTTACAAAAACAACTATTAAAAATATAAAAGTAACTAACAGAAAAGTAGAAATTTCAAATTTCCAATTTGAAAATTTGCCAAGAAACTTAATACATTTGTATCAATTTCTAATTGTAGATTTCTTTTCATAGCAAATAGTACGATTGCAATATTCTTGCCAGTTTATAATATGCTTGTTAATAAATGTAGTTGAAGATGATTCTTTATGACAGAAACGTCGTGTAAAGATTTTCTTATGTTATACGATTTGTCTTATTTTTTTTTTATTAAAGACGCCAAAAAACATACACCAAATTAAAACGTTCAATGTTCAAAACCGCATATCAAAATCGCCGCAAATCGTCCCAAAATTCTCTGCATAGTTCGTACCAAGAATTTTGTTTTTCCTAACGACCAATTACTCACACCACAACACGATTACATCCCATCTCGACTCCCATCTAAATCATCTCCTTGCCGAAGACGGTACGAATTAATTAAACTCGAAATAAATGTGGATTAAAAACGGACTTACGTCATCGTCTTTCCGTAAACCAGTGTAATTTATGTAGTGTTTGTAATAAATTTTGAAGAACGTAAACTTAATTTTTTTTAACAATTTCATGTCACGAAATAACAATATTTAAACACAAACATGTAATTAATGTTTGCGAAAGGAAAACGTAGTAGGAAAAGAGTTTTCAATAAAATTACTTACTAAATTACATAATGGAAAAAATGTGTAAAAAAAATAATTAAAAATCATGTTAATCATAAAAAATTAGTAAATACTGTCACAAAAACAAACATTAAAAGCGAACAACAAAATCAACACTTACGTTATTCCTGCAATTAATATCGACGGGTTCTCTGAGTATCTTCCTGACGGTATCCGCATCATTTTTGATGACGGCTTCGTGCAGGATCAAATCGTTTCTCTGTATTATCGCCCTTCTTTCCAATTCTTCAGGCGTGGACGTGGGCGATAAATACCCTTGTCTGTAACCCTGATCGCCGTTCATCATCTTACAAATTACGGTTTAAAGTGTTCAAACACGAGCCATCGTTTGGGACGGACGTCCTTCGCAATTTTTTAACTGTGACGTTGCAACGCATGTTGGCGGTTTCCCTTTTTTCTGGCCGATCAAACGTAATTTTGAAACGCCTTCGTTCATTTTAAGCGTTTAATTTCTTAATTGGACTACTGACATTATTTTCAAATGAGGTTTTTTCAACTGTAAAGAAATGTATACATCATTTTTCCTGCGAGGCAGAACCTGAGTTACATTGACAACATTTTTGTGACTTGCAGGAATATAGAGAAGCAACAAGGAACAAAGAGGACTTCTTCAACACAAAAAAAAATAAATAAAATCAACCACAATTTGTGCAATTCAAGAGAAAAACGATTGTTTGAAATTGGCACTGTTTAGCAGGATTTTCAAATGTTTGAATGTAAATGTCAAATTTTGACATTTAGCGTCAATACGGGATGTCCCCGAAAGGTCTGTACAAAATAATAACACATATTCCTGAGGCCAAAATAGGACGATTTAACCCAACTTACCTCTATTCAAACTTGCTTCGTTTAGCCGCTAGAGGGATGCAAATGTCCTGAAAAGAAATCGTTTTTTCGAGAAAACTTTCTAA
>JAFFZR010000393.1:0-10890 GCA_018397195.1 Lethrus apterus
TACCGTTGAAAACAGAATTAAAAATCATAACGAAATAACAAATAAAAAATATAGGTTGCCATTTAAAAAAAATGGCGATGACGTCATAACAAATAAATGAAGGTGTTTAATAAAGAATTTTTTTCGCCAAGTTGTAGCTAAGACTGTCCCATTTAATAATATATAGGGTTTGTTGGTGATTAAATCACAATTGAAGTCGCTATAGTCTCGGGCCCGTTTTGTAGAACGGGCTGTATATGTTTGTTTTTTCATTTATAACTGAATCGGATTTTTGTCAAAAATCTTTTGTTGAACGCCGAATTTCGTATACACACTGAAAGTGTATCTTCGATTAATTCTTATTCTAACAAACTTCTTGTCCAAAAAAATTGATTAAAAATTTTTCTTTCCAAAATAAAAAATGTCCATACGTTCGCCGTTAATTTTCTGATCGTCAGCTAAGATACCCCAATCAAGATGCCGTCGGTATTGGATTTTTTCCGTGGAATGGCCTTGTCGCGGACGTGTTTGAAGTGGCGTACGAAGGCAGTATCAAGTAGTTTTCGATTTTCACGCGGCGAGATGCGAGCGCCCCCTGCCGGGCCGCGGCGTAATTATCGACGGAGTGATTGACGATGGTCCTCGGCCGCCGCGCCGTGGAGTGAGAATCAACACCCTCCTCGAATCGAATGAAGGAACGATGAGAAGAAGAAATTCGATATCGACAATAATTCCGCTTCGATGCGAAATAACCGGTTAATTTTTGCCGGCCGTTTAGGGGTCGTCGTCGATTCTATTATTGTCAACGAACGCTGATTACAAACGGCCTAACAAATTGTTATTAATTATTTTATTCGTTTCAATAGCTGATTTCCACTATAATCTCAGATGTTCTCACCTCAGTTGGCTTCTAAAAAAATGACATCTGAGTTGGATTGAAAAGCAGAAGCAGCTAAATTATGAAAAATATTTATTTATTCGAAATTTACATACATAACACTTATTTTATTTTGTTCACAAAAATATAGAATAAATGAAGCTCGCAGTAAATATTTCACACACCCTCCAGCTGATGTATCCTACTTCTACATTCTCTTTAATCATTACTGCATCTAGAACTCTGTTCTATAATCTTTGGGAAAATCTCTTCCATGGACCGCACATTAATTAATTTTTTTTTATATTGAATTTCCATATACTACATTAAAATGCTTGTCATAGCCGTATGTTGAGCTTCTGCTTCAACAATTTTTCGCAAATTTATCCACTTATCTTTCTTTCATCATCTCTCTTCGCTGTCTTCAGTACTTACCCTTACTTTTACGCAATTTTTTCCTGTCACATAATAACGTTGTCCTTTTCAGTGCTAATAATTAGAATGTAAGTAACAAGTAACGCAAAACATAGTAGCATAGTTTTCAAATAAAACAACTTCTTTTTACGATTAAGAAGAATTTGTAATTATATACTACTCTATCTACTTGCGTAAACCAAACACCGCCCACTAAAAACTACGACATGGTATATGTTAAATTAATTAAAAGCCACTTAAGATGAAGCAACTTAAAAGTTGTGTTGTAATCGAAAGTGTAACGATCGTAGATATTTAACAATCTACAACTATTAGATAAATTAATGTGATAAAACTGTTATCAGGACGTCGTTATGTAAATCTTTGTTCGTACATGTTACATATCATATGTTATATGTTATATATGCGGAAGTAACTTTGCCTGACACACATGTATTTTGTTAATTAATAAAGTAAGAGAAAAGAAGAAAGAAAGAGAAAGCAGGTAGGTAATGGAAATGAAAGATTTGCCCAAAAAGACGAATGTTTTGCAACGAAGTTGTAGAATGGAGAGACAAAGATATATAAAATTAGAACATTAAATTCGTCAAGGGAGAGATGGTATACAGGGTGTTCAAAGTTATCTGCGCACTATTGCTATTTTCGTTATTTTTGGAGCTACAGAGTCGGTTAAATTAGCAAAGATGCAGTGATTTTTCCGCTGATTACAACGGTCCACACAAAAAAAAAACAATTGCGCATCACATTTCACCGCACATGGGATAACTGCGTTATTAGAGAAGCTACAGTGTTGGTCAATACATCAAAAATGTGTAGTTTTTTCTACTGATTACAATGGCATACTCAAAAAACAATTGCCCTGTATATTGAGTAAATAATCGGTAGAAATACTTCGAAATGTTCTTGTTGAACAACTAAAAATATTAAAAAAATATATACGAAAAGAAGTATCGTTCGTACTATGTTAGAGAATAAGAAATTACATGGAGATGAGGCTATATCAGGCTTTATCAATAAATATTTTTTTTATGAAATATTCTAGCGACGATCATTAGTCGTGGAGGTGACAATTTCAACTTCACATCACATCAAAGTTCTACGATAACAGAGAGATGGAGTACAAAACCATGTGTAAACTTAATGTAAAATAGTGTAAATTTATTCTTTACGATTTTACTATAGGTACGATCTTTTATATACCTAACGCAATTTTGTAGAAAAAATTTCTGGAGCGGTAAATATAAATAAATATATAACGAAATGTAGTACCGCTTTACAAGTTATAAAACAAGTATGTTAGTACTTATTTATTGTACTTGTTAATGTAATTGATTTCCATCGCCTAAATTTCAATTGTAAATTTTGACAAAGGAAATTGCCCTCAAATCATAATAGCTAGTACTTCGATGGTGATAAAAATCGATACGGTATCCAAAGAACGACACAAAAAACACAAAATTCATTAAGCGGCGTTTCCGAATGACATTTACGTTGTTGAACTCAGACAGAATAACAGATAGAAATTTTGCCAAAACAAAGTTATTGGTTATTATTAGTAGGAAAATGTTCACTATTGTGAAGGCAGTTTACGAAATTTAAAGTGCATAGCGATTTTTGTGGACAGAAATTCAAAATTGAAAATTCAAATTCAAAATTTTTAATACATCATAATTGTGTATGACAATATCGGTCATAATTCATAAATGCTTAATCATATAAACATCAAACATACTGAATACTTCATTTTAAATTAATTAAAACAATAAATTAATGTTAAATGTTAATTGACAAGAAAAGTTACTATAAATATCGACACCAGACAAGTAAAAAATATCTATCTGCTATCCGGAACCGGAACGGTCATTTATTGGCGTTTATTGTGCATTTTAAGAAAACGAAATGTTCAATATAAAACTTGTCTAATAATTTGTTTTCTTAATAATAATATAATTAAAACTTGTGTTTTGTAAACATTTTCAAGAACAAAAGATTTGCGCATAAAAATATAAGTACCTAATATAAAAAAAAAGAAATTTCTTTGACAAGAAACTAGCTTAGCCATAGCATCTATTCACTCTGAGCACATTATTAGCGTACATTTGCATATTCCATTCAGAAGAAAAGATTCATTAATAATTCTGAATTAGCATATTTCAGGGACGGATATATAGACGATATTAATGCTTGTTTCACAGGCACGTCAACTCGACATCATTAAAATTTTATTAACGCAATTCACCCTTAATAACATTCACTGTTGAGACGGACGGAAATTCTTATGTTGATATGTTGACTTTTACGAATTGATTTAACTTTTTATTTTAATTCCTTTTTGGTATTAAATATTTCTGTAAAGAAATTTTTTTGGTACGAATCGATAACAATTAATGAAACTCATATTAAATATTACAAAAAATATGACATGTGTATAGTATATGTATTAATAATTAACAAATAATAATGATTCAGTACACAATATAGCATTGTCAATATACATAAATGTGTATAAATTAACAATTAAAATTAAGCATTAAAATTGGTTACTGCATCATAAATTAGCTATAGTCATAAAATTATTGAAAAATAACATTGCAAATCACAGTGGGTTTTCAGTGAAGAATCGCTTTAAATTACATTTTAATGTAGGAAATTGCGCCTATTTATTATATGCTCTTACGACCATGAAATATGGACCCTTCTCAAACAGTGATCCACGATGCCAGGGTACTGATAGACAATCGGCACCCCTGGTAGACATGCCATTATTTAAGCTATTATTTGTGACAAATTCTTCTTTATTATTTGCCTCAAACATAGTTAAGTTATAGTAATAAAGCGAATAGTGTCATTATTTGTAGTTTCTTAAATAGTGGACGCCAATTATTTAGATATCCATAGTTTCATCTAATAATTCGCTTTTGGAGAACAAAAAGTCTACTTAATATATTAGAAGTTCCCCAAAAGATAATTCAATAGGATAGATGACTACATGAATGCAAAATACAACATAATATTAGACTGTTTATTAACTTTTTTAAATTTTATAATAGCATAATAAGCACCATTTAGTTTGTCAGTTTAGTATGTGGACTGAACAAGTTAAGCGTAGATCTTAAGTCTCAAAAACTTTATTACATTGACTTGCTTAATAGAGGTATTCCGACAGTTTTCGACGAGTTAATAACAAGTTTATTAGTCACACCAGTTTTCCATCTCTGAACAAGCCAAATTGACTAAGGTCGATAGATTATGCTCAGATTTTTCTGACACAACGATTGAAGAATCATCAGCGAACATGCACATATTTGCATTGTGAACATTTTGTAGGGTGTGAGGTAAGTTATTAACGAAAATTAAATGGACCCTTGCAGAACTCCACATTTCAAAATGAGTTGGTCAGATGTGAATGAATAGTTAAATATGTTATTAATTTCACCTTTTATTTTTACAAACTGACGTCTTCCTGAAAATTATGATTGTAATCAGACTGTGATCAATAACGTCGAATGCCTTTGTTAGATCAAAATAAACGCCGGCGTGTATTTTCCAAGATCCAGATTTTGCAAAATGGCGTGTAAGCATAGAAACACTGCGGTATTTATTGATCTGGAGCAACGAAAGCCATGTTGGAAAAGAATAAATGGGTCGCTAAAATATGATGTTATCCTAGTATACATTACCTTATCGATAATCTTTGAGAACAATGATAGATTGGACATTGGACGAGCAATACTATACGTAGTAAAATTGCTTTGAATAAAACAGATAAATATATATGGCCCACCGAAAACGAAACAGGCGTATTTTGAGATATTTAGACAACAAAAAGCGAAATGGTCCAAACCTAGTAGACAATGTAAATTTTTGGCGCAAACCCTATTTCGGAGTTGAAACTATGTTAACGGAAATAGCTTAAACATGCGTCCTGGCAAAGAAAGTTCGCCTGTTTTAATATTTTTTAAGCAACTATTCTCCAAGGTGACAAAAAAAAATGAAGAAAGTTTGAATATTCAGAGCTCTCTAACTCGGGAAGTAATGATCAGAATTCAAAAATTCAAACACTTCTGTAAAGCACATCGATTGGGCTTTCAAACGATAAGTTTATAAATACCACTTGACATTTTAAAAATGTTATTATCTAATATCTAATAATATCTAAAACTTTTGCCCCCGTTTCAAAGAAAATAGACCTGTCTGAGAGTTCTTTTAAGCTTCTAAATACCTTTTTCGTTTTCCGTTGGCCACTGTACATAAAAACAAAAAATTGAAACAACGTGTTTGAATACACATGTAAATACACATAAATCTTCACATTTAAAACATTACTACATTACAGTATTAAATGAACCTAATTTATTTGTAAAGACCATACGTTTCTTTTTTTAAATTTATCATTATTATACATTCATTTGAAAGTGATGTTAATAAAACGCTTTTAAAATAAAGTTATCGTTAGCGCAACTACATCTGTACAGAATATGCGAACATTTGAACTTTCAGCACTATCAGCAATATGAAAATTCCATCCAAACCGTTCAGAAAGTGTTTGTTATGTAATGTGTTTGCACATCAGAAATGAATTATCCGTGTTATAAATCGTAAAAAATGCATGATTGTTACAAAATTTTATTTTATAAGTATCCTAATGACATTATGATTACTCCTAACAACGAAATAAATTTATACAGTATACGAGACAATGCAATCCTTTTCCCTTCAACAATTCTCTATTATTTGGAAATGATCTCTGATTCAGCGCAAACAATTGTTTAATGCACTACCAATAATACTTTACTCAAAATTGAACGCAGACGGAATATGTACAACCGTTGTACATATACTACCGTTATTGTTAATTAATTACTGTCATGTTCTGCATAATGGATTTTATGTATGTATGTACAATATGTCGAGGATTTTATCCATATATTTGTAACAATACATAAATTTTTACTATAAAAAAAAATGAATATTTTTGATAAATTCAATTTGTGGTTCTTTTTATTTTTCGAAATAATTTGTTACGTATATTACGGAATACTGTTCGCACGCTAACCACATTTCATAGCATTATATTTCTGCTTTACTGAAAATTGCGCTATTGCCGCTAAACTGCAAATTGAATTTGCATATGCATTTTGCTTAATTTATAATTTAAATAACAAATAGCATGAAATTAAATTTTATATAAAACAATAGCGTCGGTTGACAGAACGCAGGTTTGAAGTAAAATGCATTTAAGCCACACAGATATGACGTGGAAATTATAAAGTAATCCAAATTTAATTATTTACTTGTAATTATTTATTTATTTATAATAAGAGGATATGTGGTGTTTAGCAAAACCTTCGCCAGGAATTACTAATGAAATCCTAACTTACTTACTTTTACTTACTAACATATCTTACTTTAAGGTTATGTATATATATTTTATATTATATTGCATAAACCGAATTATTAGTAAGTACATTAGGAGGATCCAAAGGGGTTTTTTTCTACAATCTGGGGACTTTTGTGCTGTTGTCCAGCAGGTTTATAGCCAATAGATTTGGGTAGTATTCTAATCGCGAGAGATACTTTTCATTCATTACTTAGCGCACAACACTCATTTTGAGGTCCTTATGGATGATGCGGAGAAACTCCGACTGGAAGCATTGGATTATTACCATATTTGAGGTACTCGTGGTACCTACGAGTACCTCAAATATAAGTAAAGCAAAGTTCGATTCGTCTAGAAAACATGTTTCGCAACCAAACGGAATTGGAGAAAACAGTAATGGAAAAGTGCAGGGAAGCGTTGATTTTTCTAACCTCGGGTTTTTTTCTTTCCAACTTGAATCTTTGAAGCTTCATAGCAGTCTCCTCAGTCATTTCAGTGCCTTTTTACCCACATACGATCTTCTATACGATGTGCCGCCACCGCTTACGTATGGTAACAGTTATAATCCTTAACTAATCATTTGGTAAGTTTCAGCAAACCTAAGTAAAAACAAATTTTGAACTTATTATATTTTACTAAGTTATTATATTTTATTAAATTATTTCAATTAAAGAAAAATCTAAAGCGTGGTTTAGGATTATAAAAATTTGAATAGGATTGCTTATTGATTTTATAAGTGATAACAAAAATTCTAATAACATTTTATAACTGGAATTGCATCAAATAATAAACCGCTTGACTAAAAAAAAATATATCGTGTGTGTCCCCAAGGCATCTTATATTAAAGTTTAACGCATGAGTTAACAACCCACTCCGTAAATTTTACCATAAGCTGCTAGCATAATTAATAATCTTGTCTGTGTTATTTTCCGCATGAGAAAAATGAACCGCCTGAAAATTTTGATCTGTTTATTAATATCGTATGTAATTTGTAGCTCGCGTAACTTCTTCGTTCTGACGGTCATAAAAATAAAACGCAATGTGTCATACAAATTACCCACGTTGTAATAATAGTCATTTTTCTAATTTAAGTGAAATGTCTAATGAACGAATTTTAAAATTAATTAATAAAATAAAATGGATTAATTAAATTAGTAATTCTATGTAAAAAAATTATCATTAAACTACCATTAAATATGATTTACAGTTTAATGATGAAATTGAAATTAATTTGTTTCGAATTAAAGAATAATTTATTGACAAATACTAAAACTCATTAATTATGGATTTTAGACAACGGAACCCTCAACATCAATAAAATGTAACACAATAAGGAACACAATCAAATGATAAAATACAGGTTGTTCCATTTAAAAATAATAACTTATGGTCATATGAAAATGAGTGATTCGTTTTAATGAACACGCTGTACAATTGAACTGAAAACTTTTAATGTCAAAACATAGATGTTAGTCATAGTTATCAAAGAAAAAAATCCCAATTTAAAACTCTAAAAATAAATTCAAGGGTGCTGTAGACATTAATTAGTGAAAAATATTAATAACTTGTCAATGCTGCCGAAAAATCTAAGAAATTGCCATTTAGGGAAATAAAAATGCAATTGAAGTATCGACAAAAATATACAGGATGTAATTTAAAAAAATAAATAAATAATGTTACATAGCGGTAGCGGAACATCCTGTATAGGTGAAAATAATTTTAGAGTGTAAAGCTCGAAAGGCTAAAAAACTTTTGTCTATAAACGTATGCTCACACCAATGACTCACGCTGTATTTATCTTGTCATAAGTTCAAATGTTTAGCGTTATTACATGAAACTGGCTTGCTTGCTTATTTCATACGTTTTTTCAAAATTAACATTTTCTGCAACGAAGAGTTTTCAGCCTCCGGTTACTATTTTAAATTGGGTTCCTGTAAATATATATCTTAAAGCTTCCATCGTACGTGAATGTATTGTTAAAGTTTCATACAACAACAAACAGTTTTGAACACCTATTGAAAGTTTTGCTCAGCTACGTCAAATAAACGGTAACGAAAGTAATTTGAATAAAAATAACCAAATAATAAGTTACGAAACATAAATTCAGTTTACATGTCACTGGTTAAGTTTTAACGTAAAGAAAATGCTAGTAAATCTTTAACTAGTTTTAAAGACGTTCGTTTCGTGGTCAAAAGAATAAAGATTTGAACGATGAAAATAATCGTCAATACAAAATATAAAAATAATTCGTTCCGGTAAGCATATAAAATCATTTTTTCTTTTTGCTAGATATTAAAAATTGGAGTCTTCAAAGCCATATATCACATGGGGACTTGCACATTTTTTTTACCAAACATTAAAAATTAAAGTACTCGTATTATCAACTGAGTTTTTTTTTGTTTTTTTTTGCTTTAAATAGTCGGCTCAATCTACAAAAACCGGTAAAATATTGAACAAACCGCCGATGTAATGAATGTCATAACAATCTTAGATGTCTTTAAGATCCTCGCTGGGATTTCAAACTCACATCTGCGACTCGTATGACATTTATTACATCCTAGGTATGTTAATATCTATTAAACGAATCTACTGATAAAAAATCATGTTATGACTTTTAATTTTGAAAAAGGATTGGGGAGGATTTTATGGAACAATTGGGAAGGTAATTAACTCAGAGAAGAGTGTAGCAATATGGAAATAAAAATCCTCATGAAAAACTGATTCGGTCTAGACAACAAGGGAATAATTTCGAATAGCTTTTATATCAAATCAATATCAAATTATCTCGTTAATTTTAAATTTTTTCTCTATTTTATGTAAGTTGTAAATAGAAAAAATACTAATTTCATGACTGGCCAGGACAATTTAATGGCAGAAATAATTCAGAAAACATTATAAAACTTCGTATAGAGCACTATCGAATTAAGGTACCTACATAACAGTTTACATATTTGAAAAACTATAAATATTATCTAACTAAATCAAAGCCAACTAAAAAAAAAGAAAAAAATGATAACTGGGAAACCACCAAGCTTAAAAAGCATAATTAATAATCAATGAGTTTAAGATTTATTATATTTATGACGATATAAATCTTGAGAAATATTAAACATACGTCAGGTATGTGAGTAATTTTTCCACTTTCATTTCAAATTTGGCGGTGAACTTTAATTACTGACAAACACATAATCCTCCCATCAGCATGAAGTGGTTGCCATGGTAACGACAAAATTAAATGAATAATAGTGGTAAAGGGTTGAAGCATTCCGGCTTTCAACAAATAATACTATTGACGTTACCATTCAAGTGGCTTGGATATTACCGGTTTACACTGTTCATGTCTATTACACCGACAGGTCTACAGTTTCATACACACACACACCCTATCTATACCTTATTCAACGAACGAATGGAATGATCGCGCTAACAGCGCATGGAAAGCGCAATTCATAACAGATTTAATATTTTTAAATATTATAATTTTTGTAATAAAGACCTTATTGAATACAATAAATGTTTTAGTTTATTAAAACACGTTTTATTACATAATAATTTTAGTTATCACACATCAATAACAAATTTAAGAATGGAGCAAATATAGAAAATCATATAAACTTCTTAATTTAAACCAAATAATATATTTTCCTAGCATAAATAATTTTGTTTTTCGTCGACATTGACAGAAAATGGCATTTTCGATACCAACTAATTTTGTGGACGAAAGTTGACAATTTTTTACTTACCGGGAAAATAGGTTTACCTCCTGGCGGGGAGACAAAGTGATTTTCTTGCACATTTTCTGGTTACATATTGCAACAGTCAATTAAGGGACAATTCCTTGCATTATATGGAATTAAAGTAAACATATTCATTTAATTATAATTATAAAAATCCTAATTTAAGAAAATCAGCATTTAACTTGTAAGAATTAAATAACGTATTATAGTTGTCGCCAAAATAGTAGAGAATATATATTACTTTTGTTTGCTTCTGTTTTTATTAACATAATGAGGTAATCAGCTTCTCAAGTTAGAAGAACAGTAGCATTAATTGAAAAACAATACTATTCTGATTAGGTGTTACACGTTTCCTTAATCCTTGCTGTGAATAATTTCGAACAACTGTAAATCGATAGTGGCTTCAACCACAAGACTATATCTGCAACTAGGTTCGACCAGTTAAACTGACATAACAAAGGGTTAAATAAAATAAATGGAAA
>JAFFZR010000397.1:0-10823 GCA_018397195.1 Lethrus apterus
CTGATGAGAGCAAGAAAAGAACACTCAAGCCTGGTTACACGAGGTAATGTAACTAGGATAAACACCAGAAACCAACATAGAATTGACATCCCACGACATAGAATAAATGCGACCGAACCACTCCATCGGCACTGGCAACTATTCAACAAGTTACCAGAAAAATGGAAAAGTCTGTCCGTAAACCAGTTTAAAAGGAAAATGAAGAACCTTCTAATTTACGAATCATTCTATAGTGTCAATGAATTCTCAAATTACAATTTTGTATAACGTTAATCACCCCTTCCTCGCTTATATTCTTCTTCTCCTTTTCCTTTTTTTCCTACTTGACGTCATCTCTACATTTATTGTCGTCTGTATGTACGCAATATCTTGTTATTGATAGAAATATATATTATTATTATTATACGAAATATATGAAAATAGCAAACGTCCTATCATTTTGTCCGGCACCATAATATAGATACTGTTTTGATGCTGGAAAAAATCTATATATCTATTATTACAGACTTTTTAATTCTCATCCTCAAATAACATTCAGATAATAAATTCAAGTCAAACATAAAACTGGCCATTACCCAACAAGTCAGTAAATACAAATGAAATAAATAAATGTATATAAACCTTGTTCGTCTTCGTCGTGGTCCACCCTTTTCACCAGGAGGCGTTTTGGGACCCTTAAAGCCGTTACCTTTCGGTCCCTTGAAAGTAAAAGTAGATTTGTTATATGGTCCTCTTGTATAACCGAATTTATTTGGTTTGCTCTCAAATTCTTCCGGTGCTAAAACTATATCAAAATCGATAAAACTTTTGAATACGGAAATAATAATCTAACCTGTCAATATAGGTCTCCCAGTAACGGCGAGTTCTCTACTGTCTTGCCTGTGTTGTCCGATAAGCGTCCTTACATCCTGTATCAAAGCCACTGGGTCTTTTATCAGATCTGGCACGCTCTTCTTATTGGGGGGAAGCATGTGAAGATACAAAACAATTTCCTAAAAATGAAATAATAACATATATTATCAAAAAATACGACATAAAATTAAATAATCTGTAATAACTGTTAGCAAAAATATCCTGATTTAAAATACATACTTTCAAGCCATGAAGCTCTGCATGGGTTAAATGGACATGTGGACGATCAGGTGGTATTGTAACATCCGTCCCTCCGGTAAGATGAGATCGACCCAATACACAATGTACGTATCTTTCCAACACATACCACAACATTTCCGTAAAGAATGGGTACCTAAACTTCTGCGGTACCTAAAACGGTAACGTTGCAGCATTAACTCGATTAAATGTAATTATAATCGGACCTTTGTGATGTCTTCGACTTGTGCGATTTTCAATTGTTTATCGACGCCGAACGAATGCAAGAAATTACCGCCAAAGACCAAAGAATCGACCGGTGTGTATACGGCATGTATCCATCCGGTCGGTATAAAGAATGTGTTTCCTTCTGTTAGGGTTATGCGGGCGCATTTTTCGACGGTGTCGCCGAAGAATATATCCGACTGTTTCCCGGACAGGACCCACCTTTCGTACAAACCTAAATTATGCTCCGTTGGTGGTATCAACCAGAAAACTTTTCCACCTAAAGGTAACGGTTGGATTAAATATTTCGTTGGAATGAGTGTTACCTTTGAGTATGTGGTACCAAACGGAAGTACCCCCAAAATCCACGTGAAAGTCAGTGTAGCATCCTTTGACGGACATGAGGCAGTATTTTTGAACTTTCGGGTATTTCATCTCTTCTAGGACGTTTGTGGCTTCTGTTTGACTTTCTTTGAGATGTCTCGGCCAAACGCAATCGACCCAATCTAACAATCTGTGACAATTGACCATAATAATGGAAATAAGGAAACATGAATGTGTATTACCTTACGATCGTGGGACTCTGTACATAGTTTTCAAGCTTGGTGTGGGAAAACTCCAACGATATGACATTCAACAGCCTATCTTTATGGTGGTCCTCGTAGTATTTCTGCCATTCTTTCATGGTCATTTCGCTGTTTTTTTGTGTGTTTACGTCCATGACGTCGAGAACACGTCGCGAACCCACACACATTCTAACATCGTTTATTGTGAAGTTGGACGTTGGCACCCTCAATCCTGAAACCAAACGTGGTTATTTTTTATCATTTAATTTAATACGTGACTGACCCAGCCCGGTTTTTTCTCTGAAGAGCAACGGCGTATTAAAACCGTTCCTTTGAAAATACGAAACGTTCAACTCGGTTCCATGCATTTCTCTAACCATGTTGTGCGCCGCAAAGACGGGATCTTCCAATTTCTGCTGCAACGAAAAAGTCCTTCTGCCTTCGATTTCATCGTCACCGAGGGCCCAATCCTCCGAATATAATTTCTTCTGTTTACGTTCACGCTAAAAAATTAACATGGCAATTTTTTTTTTTTTTAAATAGTTTAAGGGCTTTAATATTTTGGGGGCCACACAAACATACAACGCATCGAAGAAAAATAAAATGAAAGGACGCGTTTGTTTGTTTACATTTCCGATGCGTTTAGTTTATGTTACGCGAGTTTACGAGTCGAGGCGGCGGCTTTGTCGGCCTCAAAAACGAATCTCAAACACTGGCGCAAAGAAAAACAAAACTTACATTTTTCGTAACTTCTTTGGATCCCGACATGGTTGTCCAATGTCTTTTTTCACTTTCTGCTCAGCAAGTTTCCTACTTCAAACGCAACACACTGTATATATTTTTAAATGTTGTTATGATACTTATGATTATGAAATGCCCCCAATCTGTTTTTTTTTTTAATGAATCATTCGTCTATCGTGGTTAAAAAATCTAAGAGAAAATTTGAAATTTTCAGCATTTTCACGAGAGACCAAATCTACAGGATGATACGCTAAGCCTTCGTTAAAAGAACTTCCTAAATATTTTTATCTACGACCCTAGGATTTTTCGCACTCCAAACAGTGCGTAAAGTAATTCATTATAACACAAGTGATATAATGGATTCATTATAACACAAGTGCGATAAAGTAAATTATGTGTCCACGGCAACCACGGCAAAATGTCCGTACTTGTTGACACCGTTGCTATGAAACATTTAGGGACAGACATGACATTGGAGGTGACATTTAACATATTTAACGAATTTCTTTTCTTCTTCATATTTACGGTCGTAGATAAAATATTGTACGCAACACGTGCGTGAAGTGTCATTAAAAAACTCGCATGCTTCGCATACTCGTTTCATAATGAACCACTTCACGCACTCGTAGCGTAAACTACTATTTTCTAGTTTGAAGTTACCGTTTTTTGAAAAACATCAATATTATCGACTTTCTGGAATTTCCTGTTATACCGGACGTTATTATTTCAAGAGGAACACCCAGCATTAAATTTAAAAACTATGTATTTCATATGTATATGAAATAGTTTTTAAATTTAATTTCAGGTATACCTGAAATTAATAAATAGATTTTGAAATATTTTGTTTTTTTTTTTGTAATTGTTATTATACTACAACTACAACTACAACATTTTTGTGACTTGCAGGAATATGGATGAGTAAGAAGGAACAAAGAGTACTTCTTCCACACACAAAAAATAACTAAAGTCAACGACAATAACTACACAGCTTAACAATTCAAGACAAAAACGATTGTTTGACGGTTAAATAGAAGTGTTTAGCAGGCTTTTCAAATGTTTGAATGTAAATCGTACCAAGTAGGTATTAACCAATCACAAAGCGTAATTTAAATTTGGCGCCATGAGTTTCTGCCTCGCAGGAAAAAATGAACTACATCATTTTATCATGTTCATAAAAGAAAAGCTGTACTATTAATTTGGGTCAGAGAGTATACTATGAGATCTCTAGATCTAAATCTAAATTTTCATAGCCCGCTATTCAGAAATAACCCAAGAAAAACGTCGATATCAGAAAATTGATAACATATACGGATAGGGAATAGACATAGACTGAAAAAGTACTCACTACATAACGCGCGATTATACTGACATTTAGAAAAAAAACTACACAATTTAACAATTCAAGGGAAAAACGATTTTTTGACAGTTAAATAGAATTCCATTGATGAAGTCGACATTTGACACAGCCTGTTTGACAGGAATTTCAAATTGTTGAATGTAAAGCATAGCAATTATTAACCAATCACAACAGCGTAATATAAATTTGACGCCATAAGTTTCTACTTAGCAGGAAAAAATAAACTATACTTAGGCCGAGTTGCACCAACGCAAATTAGTTAATCCCCGATTATTTTCTATAGGAACAATTATTATAACAATAGTCATGACAATGGTTTCCATAGAAAGTAATACAGATTAATTAATCGTGGCTTGGTGCAACTAGGCATTAGTGTTTAACGAGCTGTTTAGTCACGGGCTGAAGTTGAAAACAGATTTTTAGTCACAGGCTGAAGATAGTTTCCGTTTATTAGCCACTGCCAATACTGAATTAAAGTTAGTTTTGACAGTTGCCGATTTCACATCACTTGTGAAAGTGAAGTGCAGTTAGAGATATTTTTAAGAAAATGATAAGTGCTCGTAGAAAAAGATAGCATGCAACTATTTTATGAACTCCTCTGGACGCTCGCTCTGCCTCGTCAGCCGTGACGTTTATAAACTTGTTGCATCATTAAAGTGTCAAAATTTTATTAATTTTAAAAACTCAATTAAATTTTGAAATATAAAAACCTACAGTACGAAAACTGGGATACAATTTCAAAATATGTATTAAAAAAGAAAACATTTTCAAAAACGGTGAGTTTAATTTAATTTTTTTATAATTGAACTGACAAAACTTTTTCGGTCTAAATAATTCAATATACTTCAAATATGAGCGAGAAGAGGTCCTCCAGATAGATCAGGATGAAGGGATAAAGCATAGAAAAAATATAGTCGGTGCCCTACTTGGTACTGCTGGCAGAAAATGAAGTAGGGTTAAAAGGAATGGCAACGAAAAGACTTTTGGAAAGAAGAGGTCTAGACGAAAACAAAAGTGATTGTATTCGCAAAAAGACGAGAAAAAAAGAAGGAAATGAAGAATGAGTGGAAATGTGAAGAGACAGAGGAAGTGTTGAATATACCTAGGAAGTGTGAAGGCACGTCAAGAACGTGGGTAAGAGGCAAGGAAGACGTAAGAAGTGTTGATGCCAGTGCTATGAAAAAACAAGGAAGGTAACCTGGAGGACAACAATTGCGTGCGTGGAAAAGCTGCGTAAGGAGATTGCGACATATAGAAGTCTAGGGTGTAAGAGAAAAGGCTAGAAATAATGCAACAGAGGGCATTGAAGAGGAGGAAGATTTGTTGTGGATCTCGTGATTGGAAGATGGAAATAAAGGGACGAAAAGACCCAGAATGCCAAGTACAATTGAAAAAGGTGGAAGAGGACATGGGAGAAAGTAATAAAAGACATTTTGTACTTAAATATTTACAACTTCTTTTTCTGGTCTCGGTATACCAGAAAAAGAAGTTGTAAATATTTAAGTACAAAATGTCTTTCATTACTTTACATAAAAGAAATTAAAATGTTGAATTTCAAACTTTAAAAATGTACAAACTATCATAATTGCATAAACCGTTACACTATTAAAATTTGTTGTATTTAGAAGAAATCATAATATCGGTATAAAAATCCTGGTATAATAAAATCAAAAAATAAAAAAGGCAATAGAGAAGATTTACAAAAATAACGAAATTAAAAATGAAAGTTTGCGAAATTTTGTGATTGTAATGAACGAAAAAAATTAATTTATCAAAGAAACAATAATTTACGAGCAATAACGGTCAAAACACGAATATCAAAATGTTCAAATATTCAAACGTCAAAATAATAAAAAAAAAACTCAAAGAAAATTCTAAACGCTTTTTAATTTGAGATAAATGGTTAGATCATTTTTGTTTTTGTTTTTTGTTAAAGAGTTCTAAAAGTTTCCAATTGAGTTTATCACGTTGGCTTGGTGCTATGTCAACAGATTTCACACCCGACGGAAATGAAATGACATACACTTTAAACAAAGAAATTCTCATTTTTTACCGTTTGAAATACCTCTTGTTACGAAAAGAAAAGAACAATTGACGCGAAGGCATTTTTTATTTCATAAAAGCAATAAATTTGCGAGCGATTAGTAATTTCTAATTAAATTAATTTATCAGTCAGCGTTCGGTAAAACATGGCAAGCAGCACAATTAAGTAGGCCAACCTGTATATCATCCATCTTTCCGTCATTTTCAACAGATTCGTTAATCGGACGTTAGCGCACCGACACGTTCAATTTAATACAAATCGAACTTAGCTTACGCCATCGGACGTTCAAAACGACATCGGATTGCATAAACAGCGGCGAAGGCGATTAATAAAAAAAGACAAAAAAAATTCAAAGGCCCGTCTTCCATCATCGCCGTAGCGAACGGACGAGACCCCCACACATTCAATCGCACACGGCACTTCGAAACCAAACGGGAGAAAAGAGAGTTCGTCGACAAATCGATATAGCTTCGAAAAAACAAACGAAATCGTCGCCACGAACGCGGCCACACTACGTCCGGACGCGACAAAAGACGCTCGACGCGCCAGCTTTTGTTTATCTACGTACCATTCTCGATACGTAATTGTCACTTTCGTCGGCGGAGAGGTGCTTTTTGCTCTTGAACGCCATTTTGCAGCACTGACTGAACGGCCTGCTGAGAACTCTGAGCGATGCGGTACGTTGAGAAACGAACGCGAGTGTGCGCACTGGCGTTCGTCTACGACCGGCCCGCACCTTTCGTCGTGCATTCGCCCGACGTACTTGTTAAAGGTGACACGTTTTATTCGGACGGCGTTAATATACGGCGATACGCACGACGGGCTGTTTAAGACGATTACCAACACACGCCAAATTTAAAATATCAATCATAAAACTCAAAAAAAAAAAAAAACGCACAAAACAAAATTAAAAAACTAAGATGATGATGATGATGATGACTAACGAGAATAAGAAAATTTCAAGTGGAAACTGAAAAAGATCATCGGTAGCTGACGCGCACAACATGGAAAAGGAAAAAAAACTGCAACATAAAAACAAGAACGAGGAAATCAAAATGATCCTCGTGTGGAAAATTAGGATCTTGTGACAAAGCTACAATCGTCTGAACAAGCACCTTCATGCCATGAGGCTAGCGCATTCCATAAATTTACGAAGTGTTCTGATTGGAGTACGCCTTGGAAATATTTTTCATGTCTTTGACTGAATCGACAAATACGTCATAAATTCAAAATTGTTAAAACCAACAGTTACTCACATTTTCCCCTTTCATCACTTGTCCCAAACTCGAAGAATTATCTGGACTGAGAGGGAGGGATTTGGTTACGGCCACGAAACATAATAATAATAATGTATATCGGCATAGGAATCCTTAATGTAAATAATAATAATAATAAAAAAAAAAAACAATTACGAACATGACCAAATGATAAAATACAGACTGTTCCATTTAAAACTAATGAGTTATTTTATATGAAATTTTTCATATGAGAAAATGAGTAAATTTTACTCGTTTTCAATGCCCTGTACAATTCAATTGAAATCATTTAATATCAGGAAAAAGATGTCCTTTCAAGCTCTCAAAATAACTAGTAAGCCTTTCTAAATTCACGGCTGCATAGGCTTAGAGAAAAAATTAATAACTTGGCAACGCCTAGGAAAAATTAAGAAAACTTAATATGACCATATAGACTAGAGCAATAAAAATTCAGTCAAA
Source organism: Lethrus apterus (assembly GCA_018397195.1). Lineage (NCBI taxonomy): Eukaryota > Metazoa > Arthropoda > Insecta > Coleoptera > Geotrupidae > Lethrus > Lethrus apterus. Next base: position 7,738 of record JAFFZR010000397.1, read on the forward strand.
AAGATCACAAAAATATTCCAGATGCAATTTTTAAAAAATCTTGCTCAGCGATAGCACCCTGTATGTTTAAAAATAATTGTAGTGTATAAAGGCCAAAAACATTTTGTATGTAAATGTATGCTCCATTTCTAATGACAAGAGAGATATCGAAGACGGACACCTGTATACGGATCTTATCACTTTGCCAGTTTGTGCGAGCGTAACGCAAGTGTAAGATATACGAGACAGTTGTGGAAACGAGCAATACAATTACTCACACAACTGCGGGGAGAACGGGTGACTAGGCGTTACCTGTGGCGTTAGTTTTACTTTATCAGTCTGAAATCATTGATGGTACATGTCAGTGGCACGCTTGTCACTTTTACGTTACCAATTAGAATTCAATTTATTATTGGAATTAATTTTTGGCTTTAAAGCAAAATGTAATAAATATATGTTATAATATGTCCACGTTTTTTACTGGTTGCTTGCTCACCAATAAAGATAAGATAGAAATTTTATAATAATCACCATTTAAGACTGGTCGATTTACGTGGTGCGCGACTTATGTCCCTCATTAGACTTAAATGCAAACTTAAGGTCGCGTCGTTGGTAACGCCTAGTCACCCATTCTCTTCGCAATTGTGGGCGTAATTTTTGTATTGCTATCTCGTTTACACTGTATCGAGATTTCGTAAAGAGAATGTTTTGTAGAGAGATTTCTTAAAGAGAAGATTCTGTAGACAGAATTCGTAGCGAAAGGAGATTTTCATAGAGATTTTGTAAAGATAACTCGTAGAGATTTTGTAAAGATAATTCGTAGAGATTTTGTAAAGATAATTCGTAGATTTCGTAGAGATAATTCGTAGATTTCGTAGACAATTCGTAGATTTCGTAGAGAAGAGATTTTCGTTGAGATGTTTTGACACGTTTTGCCCCAAAATTTTGAAATAGCAAGGGGTGTCTACTCGATTTGAAGTATTTCGCTTTTTGTTAGTTACAGACCCGGTAAAAAAATGAAAAAAGTTTGAATATTCAGAGCTCAATAACTCTGAAAGTAATGATCAGAATTCAAAAATTCAAACACATATGTAAAGCCCATCGATTGCTCTTTCAAATGATAGGTTTGAAAATACCACTTTCCATTTAACCCCTTAGGGTTGCAACTAGGTGACTACAAATAGCTAAAACATTTGTCCCCCTTCCAAAGAAAATTGACTTGTCTGAGCGTTTTAAAAAAAAAGCATCTAAATACCTGAAAACGCGTCTGTTGTTTTCGGTGGGTCACTCTGTATATGTCTGTCTATACAGTGCGAGTGTAAAGTAAGGAATAAAATTCTTGAAATTTTTATCCCTACTTGTTGACAATTTTCCTCTGAAAGGTCAATTTTTATTTTTAAATCCCCATCTTTTGGCATAAATTATACCTTTCTATCCCAACCAGTGGCGGCGTAACGAAAATTTTTAATGGCAACGGGGGTCAGGTGTTACATTTTCGGGAAGATCGTTTCATCCTCTATCTAGCAGTGAAACAATTGTTTAAATCGGTCGATTAAAACAAGAAAAAAAATAGCTTTCAATATTCCATAACTAATAATCTCTGTTTGACTTTTTTCGGTGGGACGTTTTTGCTTTTGTTTCTCGTCTGTCAGTTAGTTGTATTGTGGATAATCAGTTTGGTGAGTAAAATTTTGAACGAACTGTCTTATTGCGTTTTATTTATTAAGTTCTAAGTTGGGTTAAAAAGAAAATGGAAAGTTTAACTGAAAAAGAAAGGATTGAAATCCTAATTATGCTCGGTTGTTGTGATAAACGCCGTTCCTGATAAAAATATCACCCAATCAGCAGTTAGCAAAATAGAAACCAAGTTCTAGGAAGAAGGGAATATTAGGGATCGGCCCAGGACTGGACGCCCGAAGATCCCCTTGACACTAGGCTTGATACGCTACTCGCCCTATAAGAAAAGCCACATCGAACATCCCGAGAATTAGGTCTGGACAACGGAATAAGTCAGAGATCGGTGATAAAATATTTAAAAATTGTCTTAATCGACCGATTTAAAAAATTGTTTAACTGCTAGATAGAGGATGAAATGATCTTTCCGGAAATGTAACATTTGACCCCCGTTGCCATTTAAATTTTTCGAGTTGCCCCCCGTTACGCCGCGACTGGTTGGGATAGAAAGGTATAATTTATGCCAAAAGATGGCGATTCAAAAATAAAAATTGACCTGTCCGAGGAAAATTGCCAACAATTAGGGATAAAAATTTAATGAATTTTATTCCTAATTGTTCACTCGCATTGTATTTGCAAATTTTACAAGAGACACAAAAAACAATATTTTAATCAAATAAAAAAAACGATACGTGATTTTTCTAGAGGCGCTATTTTACTTAGTAGGGTTACTAGATTTTAATATAAGGTGCAGCATTTTTTCAGTCGAAAGTCGAAATACTTTGTACTTATATAAAGGTATTATTTGATAAGTAATTAATTCTAACCTAACTACGTCAGTGAACTTTCACCCACTATTCGCGCAGAACAATGGATGACGTATCCGAGTTCTTAACTTAAACAGGCTCTACTGTATACGGGTGTCCCCGAAAGGTCTGTACAAAATAATAACACATATTCCTGAGGCCAAAATAGAACGATTTAACCCAACTTACCTCTATTCAAAGTTGCTTCGTTTAGCCGCTAGATGGATACAAATTTCCTGAAAAGAAATCGTTTTTTCGAGAAAACTTTATAACGCTTTTCGCGATTGGGACCAAATTTGGTATGTGGATTTATACTGAAAGAAAGCATTATTTGGCATGTTATTTTCTCTTCTGCCTGTTTTGTAAGTGGTCAAAAAATGGTCATCCACATCTTAAGAAGCTCATACTTTTTTTGTTATTTGATGAATACTTTTGAAACTTTTTTTGCTGATAGACACATATGTTACCTACATTTCCTGTCTCTTGCTCCATTTCGTCATTTCTCATAGTTTAGGCAGAAAAAATTAATAACCCTCAACACGAACTAGAAATTTTAATCAAATCAACGAAAAAAATTCACAACAAATGTTCGAATATACCGCCTTCTGCATGAATGCAAAGATTAAC
>JAFFZR010000398.1:0-10726 GCA_018397195.1 Lethrus apterus
AAAAGATAAGCAAAAAGATTGGTTATCTTCGTAGGATATCTAATAATTTGTCTATGTATAATAGAATTATTGTTTATAACACTATAATACGCCCACATTATCAATATTGTTGTACTATACTCTTCTTATTAAATGTAGCTCAAAAGCAAAGATTGCAAATTCTTCAAAACAGGGCTATGCGGGTTATCTTGGCCTGTAATAGGTACACTCCCGTAGCTATTATGCTGAAAACTTTGAACTGGATGTCGATATTAGACTTAATAACATTTTATACTATGATATTCATCTATAAGATTCAGAAAAAACTATCCCCGGACTATCTTTACTTGCCACAAAATCAAGATTTTCATACTTATTCAACAAGGACAAAAAACAAACTTCGACATGAACGTGTAGCAGGAGACGCCGCGATGAACAGTGTTTTCGTCTCAGGAGTTATAGCATTTAATACACTTCCATTAGAAATAAGGAACGCACCTACGGTAAAAAAATTTAAGCTTGCTTATATTATCTTTTTAAAGAATAATATCACTGAGTAAACGGTCTGTTATTTCTCTTCTATTAGTTATGTATTATTTTCATTGTTTTCACCTTCCTAATTGACATTTTACACGGCACCTATGTATGTATGTGTAAGTAGTTATTTTATAAGGGACTATTGATATTATGTCAGTAATGCATCAACAATAACAAATACTAATGATTGTATTATTATTATAAATTTGTATTGTATTATAATATGTGTATACATGTAGCAATCGTGCTAAATAAAGTTTATATTATTATTATTAAAAAAAGGCTGAGTATGGCTGGTCTAGGCTCTATGTCCAAGTGCGTCATAATTCATTTTCAAATATCGGGTATTATCGATTTTTACAAAACAGTGTCCAAAACAATAAAATGAGATATGCTGTATTTAGATTTGTAATTGTCTCTGATTGATATTTATTAATATGAGATACCTCTTGTTAGATGGCGTCGTAAGTCAGTTACCAATAAAGTGCAAAAAATTATTTTTTATCTTCAAATTGTTAGAATTCTTTTCATAATTGTTATATCAACGTAAAAAGTTGCCATCCTGTATACATTATAGCTTCTTGAACCATTCCTTGAAGTCAAATAGTTTTCAATTATACATATGAGTGCGTAGGTGTGCATTGTATAATTGTGTATTCCTCTGGTACGTCTACTCATACTTGAAAGAACTTTTGTGCATCGCAGTTGCAACCTAATCTAAGTAATTAGTGAGTAATTAATTTTAATTGACGACACTTTTTCAGTGCATTTTATTCAAAAATTTTTCGACCTAAATTATAAATTCAAGTACGAGACAATTATAAACGTATAGAATCGATAAAACCGCCTAGAACGCTTTTAAATCGCATTAAATGAAGCCCCGTTTATTTTTCTATGGTATCGAAATATTCTGCCAGTTTGTCATTAAAATTCGCCTTGTCCACGCTGTCCGGCGCTGCAATAACATGATTAATTGTACATTTAATAATGTGTGCGTAAGATTAGTTGACATGATATTTTATTAAAGACAAACCAGTATGGTAAGTTACGTTGTGTTATTTATATGTCTTTAAAAATTATGAATTAATCGATAATTAATGGTAATGGGATAACTACATGTTAAGGAATTTAGACTCATATCATTGTTATAGGATTTGATTTTAATATTACGATTTGGATACGCAATGGTGATCGCAAGTGTTTTGCTTATGATATGGGTGTCCCTAACGGGAGCTTTTGAAATTGATACATCACGACATTCTCCATGCTATTTTAATCCACTTTGCAGTTGCTCTAAATCTATACCAGATTTGGGAATAGTTGAATGTCGCGATATACATTTACCTCGAATACCCGAGACCATAAACACTTCAAAAGCTTTCATGTTGCGAATAGAAAATACTGGTCTTAGATATATCGAACCTTACTTTTTCCAAAGCACAGGTAAAGAGCGACTATAAATGTTGCGTTTTATTTTTTATTGCATTTTAGGTTTATACAAATTGACTTTAAGTGAAAATCCTTTGACGTTCATACCAGATGAAGCATTTGTGGGATTGGAACGGTCCCTTTGGGAACTAGATCTTAGTAACAATGAACTGACCAAAGTTCCAAATAGGGCTTTACGTTATTTGCAAAAGTTGAGATATCTCGATCTTGGCGGTGAGCATTCAAGTCAAAAATAGGTAAACACGAAAAATGCTGCTTTTAGGTAACGATATTGTGAAAATAACACCGGATAATTGGAGGGGATTGGAGAATTCACTCGAAATGTTAAATTTAGCAGAAAACGCTTTGAACTTTTTACCAACCGATGCGTTTTCCGGATTACCCATGTTGGATACCATTGATTTATCCGGAAATAATTTGCGTGAGATCGATCCTTCCGTTTTTAGGGACGGGATGGGAAAATTAACTCGTGTATTATTATCAGACAACCAATTAAGCTCGATCCCATATCAAGCTTTGAAACCGTTAAAATTACTCAAACATTTGGATTTGAGTTACAATCAAATCAATAAAATGCAACCACATTCCGATCCTCAAAATCCTGATCAAGAGTTTACTTATATGATGTCGTTGGACACGCTTAAGTTGGATTACAATCAAATTTCCAATTTGGAAACTGACGCGTTTCAATATTTCGATGTTTTGAATGAGACTTATCTCGATGGAAATCCATTGAAAAACATCGAGGTTGTTTCATATTATCATCATATTTATTTATATATATTTTTTTAAACAACTTTTAGGATAGTGCATTCAAAGATGCTAAAATAAAAGAATTGTACATAAGAGGATGCGGACTTACATCAATCGCACCAGCAGCGTTTAACGGATTGGAAAAATATTTACAAATTTTAGATTTATCCGGCAATAACATTACTACGTTACCTGAAGAAATTTTTCGACAATTTGAAACACTTCGCATGTTATCTTTAGAAGACAATCTGATCTCCGATTTAAATCCATCAATCCTCAACGGATTTCAGTATGGATTATACAGATTTGTTTTTAGTGGACCTGGTAACGGACCAATTGCAATACAAGATTTAAGAAGGTAAATCCTACAACAAAAGTTATGTACAGTGACATTATTTTTTACAGATTAAGACATCTGCGATCACTTAAGTTGTCTAGGGTTAATGATCCGAATTTGGGACCGGACGATTTTCAAGAATATGGTAGAGATTTGGAAGAGCTGAGGATTAATTTAGCTGGATTGAAGACAATTAAAAACAATGCTTTTCAACACGTACATTCGTTGCGAAAGCTCGACTTGTCTGAGAATTCGTTGACGTCAATTGACTCCAATGCGTTTAAAGAAGTAGGATTACAAGAAAAATGATAAAATGTTTACATTCGTTTTATAGGTGGAGTTATCGTTGTTGAGTTTGGAGTTATCTCATGCGTTTGCGGGGTCCGTTAATATTTTACCGACGGATCCTCTAAAAAATCTCGTAAATTTGGAAGAATTGGACCTTAGCAACAATAGAATTAAAACGTTGCCGGATATATCGTTTCATTTTCTTAAAAAGCTCAAAAGGTTGGAATTACAAGATAATGTCATAGAACAACTCTTCAAAGGGACTTTTCAAGTATTGATTTTTTTATGTTGACATATTTGAATTTTAGTCTTTTAGTCGGCATTAAAATTTAATTTTAGGGTGATATACATTCCAATCTTGAAGAAATATACTTATCATTTAATTCTCTTAAAACGATCCAACAACACACTTTCGTTGACTTGTCATCGCTGGAACAACTACATTTGGACGATAATAGAATTGAACATTTGGAGAGACGTTCCTTTATGAATTTGGACAACCTCAAGCGTTTGAATCTGAAGGGCAACGATATGGTTACGATTTCTTACGAAGCATTTCAAAATCTTCCCGAATTGGAAGATCTAGATATGTCTTTTAATGATCTGAGAAGTTTCGAATTCTCCATTTTTGATCAGGTTGGGACTTTGGGGATGTTTCGTGTAAATGTTAGTCATAATAGTATAATGGAACTTAGTGTGAACTTCAGTTTTAGTTTTAGCCACGATAGTGGTAAGTTTTCCGTCGATTTAATTTTTTATTGTCAAAAACGCACAAAATTTTCGCTGTGTACGCACTTTATATATTATTTGAGTTTCTTCCTTGTAGATAGGCATGGTTTTCTGCTTTGTTCTTCTTAATTCGTAGATTATGATATGGACCCCTCTTGATCTTGTTCCCCATCTAAAGTGCGGGCACAGCTAAAATGTATATGAAAGTAACAGCTCTAATTTTTTAAAAAAGTGTGTGTTTATTGTCCAGGTTCTAGTGGTTTTCACTCAAACATAAAAATATTGGATTTATCCTTTAATAATATATCATCGATCAGCAAACAGTATTTTCAACCGGCGATTTTATCTCTAACACATTTGCATTTAAGTCATAATGGAATCATCAAAGCCACAAAAGACGTCTTTGGAAACATGCCACATTTGCAATTGTTGGATCTTTCAAACAATAAATTATCAGAAATTGATTTCGATACGTTCAGAAATACGAAACGGTTGCAGGTACAATTTATTCCGATTGTTAATGACGTAAAAAGTATTTTTTTTTAAGGTGTTTCTCATGTCCAATAATGACATAAGTGAGGTTTCCAACGATCTGTTCCGTTCTTTGAAAACTTTACGAATTGTTGATTTTTCCCACAACAAATTCAAAGCGCTTCCGGAAAATTTATTCAGAGAAGAAGGTTTGGAATGGTTGGATTTATCCCACAACGAACTCAACAGGTTGCCTTTATCGAGTTTGAATTTATTGGCCGCGTCTACTCTTTGCGAATTGGATCTCTCTTGGAATGGGATATCGTCAGTTTCACACGGCGAAGTCTTTACAAAATTTAAGGTTTGTTTCAAAAATGTCAATTTTTTTGGTAAAATTTATTTTCTTAGAGGTTAAATTGGTTGGATTTATCTTATAATAGACTGGTTCAATTGGATGAAGCAGCTTTTAGTTCCCTGACACGACTAACCAGTTTGAATTTGGGACATAATACCCATTTGGTTTTGGAAAATTGTCGTCTGTTTGAGGGCGTTGAAGATACTTTGTTGTATTTGGGTTTGGATAATGTATCGTTGACTCATGTACATGCTTAATATGATAAAATTTCACAACGTGTTAATTTTTTTTTTTTATATTTAGATACCTGAATTGCCATTACCAAATCTTATATCTTTATCGTTAGCTTACAATTTGTTACCAACTGTCCCTCCAGAAATGGCGTCCAATTTAAGTTCTTTGCGGAAGCTTAACCTCGATTACAACGATTTGACTGCAATTCCAGTCGTGACTCATTCGCTGAGGCAATTACGCCAGTTATCCTTGGCGGAAAACCCAGTTACGTTTTTAAGCAACACGAGTTTGTTGGGGGTTGCAGCGCATTTGGAAGAATTGGATATTACTAATTTTGATCTTAATACATTGGAGGTAAGAGAAATCGTAATACAACTAAGCGCAAAATTGACGAATTGTTCACAGACTGGGACGTTATCAAAATTGCATGCGTTACGATGCTTAAAACTTAGCGTTTTTGACGTTAAAAATTTCAACATACCAAAATTGTTAGAGTTTAACGGCGGTCTCCGACACTTAGAAGTACACGTAAGTATATATACAAAAAAAAAAAAAAATACCGTGAAATATACTCGATTTTAGATCGACGATAGCGACGATTTAGAACATGTTATGAATGGATTTTTTCCAACCAAATTAAAAAGTCTCACGCTTACCGGCTTGGGACTGAAGTCTTTAGATTCGGGCATGTTACAAGTAAACTAATCCATAAATTTAGATTTGTTTTTAAATTCCCATTTCAGGGGATACGCAGTCCGCATCTGAATTTCCATCTCAAAAACACCAGCTTAGTGACCGTACCAAGAGACTTTTTCCATAACGTCGGATTTGCGAAAAACATAAGTATAGATGTGCGTGACAATGAGGATCTTCGGAGTCTTCCCAAACCGTTTACGACCGAAAAACCTGGAGATTTTCAAAAACCATTTTTGATTGATTTGTGGTTATCTGGCGCGAAATGGACGTGCGATTGTGATATCGGGTAATGTGTAATTTGTAGTGAAAGTAAACAAAATTTTTTATTTCACGCATTTTTCAATTTGGTTCATTTTTATTTCGTTAAGATTTTGGACAAGTTTGAAATATTTTAATAGGCAAGACTTGATCGTAAATGAAACCCAAATTCACACAAATTCACAAATCATACACATTTTATCATTTATTTATCATTTTTTTATTTATTTTTTTGCGAATTGTTAAGGCTCCCACCTTTTTTTAACTAGCCTTTATTTCATCTTCAAAACTTGAAAAGAAAGAAGAAGAAAAACGATATAAAAATATGTGCATATTTGAGAGGAAACTCAAATGCGTGTTGGGCGAAAGAATACCAGAATTTAAAAAATGGAAATTATTTTTTAGAGAAAATTGATGATTTAAATTTTTTTTTGGCTCTTGTCTGTCTATACAAGTTTTTAATGGATTGAAATATGGGGGGTAACCGATGAAAAATGTTTGGAAAGAGTGTGGCAGGAGAGATTAAAAAGAGCGTTGGGTCTGCAGAGGTCTACTCCGAAATACGTGGTATTGAACGAAACAGGCAGAGAGAGAAGTTGGGGACAGACGCAGCGAAAAAAGCGGTTAGTTATGAGATGATACTAAGAGAAAGGGGGACGATTGTCTAGCGAGAACGGCTTTAGAGGAAGTAAGGAGGAAAGGGGAAGCAGAGTGAACTTATCCAAATGGGAGAAGAGTAGGATAAGAATATATGAGAAAGCAGCTCAGCTAAGGGAACTTGGGTGGCCGTTAACAGAAGATATAAGAAGAAGATTTGTGTGTATGGGAGAAAGCCAGAATATCTGAAAGCAAGGTGCAGATGTGGTAATAAGGAGAGGGTAATTAATATTGGATGGAGAGTGAGTATCTTAAATGTAGAATAGTGGAAACGGCTGGGACATGTGTAAGCATTGGATGATTCAGTGTTATGTAAAATATAAACTTAGGAGAAGATGAAAAGGTAGAAGGAAGGAATTGAAATTAAGCGGGGGTTGGGTTAAGAATCTTGGAAAAATGGATAAGACATTAAGAAGAGGAGGATCACAGGAAAATTAAAGGTTAATGTCGATATTATTTAACTGTTAATAGATAGTCAGATGCCAACAAAGGTTTCTTTTTTTTTTTAATGGATGAGAAACAAGAAAAAAATGCATAGGAAAAGGAGTGACTGGTAAGAAAGATGAAAAAGAAAATTGAGAAAAATAACGCGGACACGTTTTAATAACAGCACAATATAAAAGCAAAAATTATTTCTCCACAAAGTTTCTTTATACTTTATTAAAATTATTTAATTTTAATGGTTTGATTTTCATATATTCTTTTCTAACATTTACAGATGGGTCGAAGTGTGGCAAAGAAAACAGCGTCAATATTTATGTGAAAAATCCACTCCATTATCGCGGATTTCTCCGGAGTTTGGTTGCAGACACACCGACGACGACTTACGACTTGCAGAGTGTTTGAATAAAAGGAATCAAAGTTTAATTGAAATACTCAAAAGCGAAATTGAATGTGGTTGGACTTCCTCAGCTCCAGTTAAAATACCAATCTTATATATCGGTACACTGACTGCCTTCGTATCTTTAATATAATATGATGCATTAAAATGTAATCGAGCTTACCAAATGACTGCCTTAATGTAAGAAAAATGAAACAATCAAGTTACAATAATTTATTAGATTAGACGTTATGTATTTGGTTACATCCACATACATCCCTGAGCAACTCAACTTACACACATATGTACATATTTTACATTATAAATAACCCTACACGAAATATGTAACAGTATCATAAATTAAAAATAGAATAGAATGTTGTATTTCATTTATAAATTTTTCGCCCAACATTTACTATCCTGAACTTTCCAGTTACTTCCAGTTAATATCACTTTTCTTTTAAACTAATTAATAATATTTTAGACATATATTACAATTCATACATTGGCATGTTACGTAAGAGGTCATCTAATAAAGAACTTAAACTGGACGTCTAACACACGAAACTCGCAGTATTTAACACATCTTCTTTGGCGGTAAGTACACACAATTCATTCGTGTAAATCTAGTTAGATTCCCTGCTATTCTCGCTACTTCCAGGCAAAGCCTCGTTTTGATTTCCCGTGCTTCCCAAGCTGCTCGTTGTTTCCGTAGGAATGAGACCTTCTTTCATGCGTTTTTTCTGTTTCATTCGCCTGTTCTGAAACCATATCTTCACTTGCGTCTCGTTGAGTTGTAGGGCCGAAGCTATCTCGATACGTCTGGCACGTGTCAGATATTTATTGAAGTGAAATTCCTTCTCCAGTTCCGTCAATTGCTTATTGGTGAAGTTCGTTCTGCCCGTATTCAGACAGTTTAATCCGAGCATGTTCGAATTCAATGTCGAATTTGGACCGAGACAAGGGTTTCTGGACGCTGGGTTGGTCGCATCCAATCCAGAAGTGGAGTTTGTCGGTGAAAAGTCGTTTAGATTTGGCGGTGCAATTTTTGGAGCTAGAAAAAAGAAATTTAAATTAATTCGCGTAACACATTTTAATTAAATTTTTATTGTAACGTAATGAAAATTAATCGTAGCACGATGCTGTCAAAATGAAGAAATCTGATGCAATTATTTCGTGACGTTAATCTGTAACGTCCAGTGCTTGACCAGCTGTCTAAGCCCGTATAATTCAGTAGGGGTAAAAATAAATTACTTCAGCAATACAAATAACCCTTTAATTCGATTCCTAATTTTTCGAAAATTTCAACGCAATAATCTAAGCTGACGTCAAGTAAAAATTAACAATTTAACACATCGAAAAACTTCACTAACGTATAAATGGAATTAGGCTGGAAACTCTAATAAAGGAAGACAGATCGAGCCTCTTATTAACGCCACGAATTCAAGCTCACACACACTGTTAATTTAATTTTTCTCTCAATTCATCTTCTTCAGTGACTTCACACGTTACGAGTTGGAAACTCGCTTTTATTAGATCGGCTCCGGCGCAATTGTTTTCACGAAAACGCTCTGTTTGCGCGTAAGGTTTTCGAGACGACCAAAGACAAAAAAAAAACGTCTCAATCCATTAGAAAATGTGAAATTTAAAACCATCGCCGTCGCGCGTATTGATTTAGGATGGAGATATTCGAACGAGGGAAAATTCTAACGTAAATAATGCACGCTAGTTCGATTACAATGGATGTGCATAAATTTGATAAAAAAATACTCGTGGCGGAGTAAATATGCATTTTATGTAGACAATGGATTTAGCAAGGGATTGTGTTTAAATTTGATACGTACAAAAGTTGCAACAATTTGAATAATAATTTTCAGTTTGAATAAATTTTATTACATAAAAATTCAAGGTGACAGTAATATTTATTTATTGTATATTATTATTAAATAAACATCGCAAATGTAGAACATGTAATAATAAAGTACAAAATCACTTCAGTCTGTACAAAAACAAGTAGCATTTACTAAATTTAATACATTTTTTATGCTCGCTACATTTGATTTGATTAATGAAATATTTATTTTGTATGCATGTTATGCTTAAAGTTTTCTTAATTAATAATTTTAACGTTTCATTATCATATGTGTAAAATTTAAATACTGCGGATGATGAGGAAAAACCGAAACGTTGCAGTTGTTTCAGGAATTGAATCTAAGACAAACGAAAAAATTAAAACTGGAAAAATTCTGATTACTGGAGGTTATAACGATTTATAATTATGTTATAATGATTTATGAGATACTACTAATTCTTTTTTTGTTTGTTCCCTGCCTAAGTTGTTCCCAGTCGTACTGGGTTTACTGTTTGTTGTTCCCAGTATCGACCAAAATTTTCTATTTTAAAAATATTTGCATTGCTTTGCCCAGGGCTTTCAATGCTGTTAAGACGGCCCTGAACACAAACCCAATTGAAATCTAAAGCCAACTTAACCCATCAAGATTAGGCTTGTTTCATTTTAATTATTATATTATATATTATTTATTTATTAGTTTATTATTTTGTGTATAAAAACTCACCACTTACACAAACCCAAAGAAATCTTTTAGCTTTGAAACTTAATGGTTATGAATTTAAAATATGAAATATTTAAACGATTTGCTTAAATTCCGAGCAGCTCGCATTGCTCAAAACGAAGGATTGTACAGACAGTGTGGTGATAAAGTTTGGAACAAAATTCATAAAAACGTTCTATAATGTTTTTAAGAAAATCGCTCGGACAGGTCAATTTTTGTTTTTGAAATGCCGTCTTCTGACGTTAATTTTTTTGGAATGTCGTCATTTGTTTTTGCACAATGACGTCATCATAATTTTTTTTAAATGACTACCCCCACTTCTGTTTTTAATAGACCTTCTTACTACTTAAACGGTGATGTAAAAAAATTGGGACCTTACATAACAATTTTTTTGAATAAATGACACATAAATTTTTTCTTTTAAACAAAAATTTTAATTTTTTGAAGAAAAATGGTTATTTTTTTCAGAAAAGTTCTTATGTAAAGAATTAATTCGGTAATCACCACTTAAACATCAAGGAGGTCTATCAAAAGCAAAAGAAAAAAATAAGAGGTGTCATTTAAAAAAATCGATAATGACGTCATTGCAC
>JAFFZR010000399.1:0-10639 GCA_018397195.1 Lethrus apterus
AAAAATTTAATTTCTCTTGTTGTTTATGCAACTTTCAATGCCGCTTTGTTACTATTGCCATCTTACAGAATTTTGTATTACTCGTTTGGGCACAACAGATATCTGTTATTAATCGAGACACCAGCGCACTTTTACTGCCTTGAGAACTAAATAACCAATAGCCAATAGGAAACGAGCATCATTTTGCCTATTCAACATAACACCCCCTGGTAGATGATTTTAATTCTCTTTTAGTTCTCTTCACACTTTGTCGAACTAAATAAACTGGCAACCAGGCAACCGCAAATTTTCAGTTTTTTATTTACGTCATCGGGCATGACAACTATTTGACAAAATGAATCTTTCGTTCACGGTTCATCAGCGGAACCTGCTGTACTACTAGATGTGATTGTTAAATGGTTAAGTTAATTTATCTTGTTTCCATAATACTGTCCCTCTTTGGTTTCACGCTACTGAAGAAACTCAACACCAAGAACCCAAAAAGATTCGACCCGCAATTCTTCACCAAAGCTGCAGTGGTGACCAACTCTTTCGATTGCACCAACATCGGATTGTAGGTTTTAAAGCGTTTACGTTTCAATTTTTTAAAATTTTTCCCGTAGAAACATTTTAAAAGCTGGCGGGAGCGTCGCGGATTCTGCGATAGCTGCGCTTCTTTGCGAGGGCGTATCGAATCCCCAAAGTATGGGAATTGGTGGTGGTTTCATACTAACAATTTACGTCAAAGAAAAGGGTAAGGCGGAAATCTTGAACGCGAGGGAATGCGCACCTAAACGCGCCAGCAAAGATATGTTTGGTCCTGAAAATGATAATGGTAAGAAAATTATTTCAACCACGAACACGTTTCACGATCTGCGTGATTTTACAAATTTATTGTTCGAATAGATATCGCTGCTGGTGGTAAGTCTGTAGCTGTACCAGGAGAATTGAAAGGATATTGGGAACTGCATAAGAAATATGGCAAGCTCAGTTGGTGTGATTTGTTCAAACCAACCATTGCTTTATTGCAGAGAGGAGTCTATGTCAGTTCCCACGTGGCGAAAATGTTGCACGCGGTTCGAGAAGAAGTGTTAGACTCCCCAAGTCTTAAGTTAGTAAGTTTAATGTTTCATGTTTTTGATGCTCCGTACCCTAAGTAAATTGCCCATTTATCAAGTAAAGCTCGATATCCCCTCAACCGTTATGTCACATTTAATAATTCTGTATTTACTTCAGTGCGATATTTTTAAATCGGAAAACTGGCGCTTTATATAAAGAAGGTGAACTAATGTATAGACCGAAATTAGTGGAAACTTTGGTGAAGATAGCTGAGAAAAATCCAGACTATTTGTACAATGGTGCACTAACCAAAAGCTTTGTGCAGGATATCATAGATCAAGGTGGAATCATAACAAAAGAAGATTTAAAGAAGTACAAGTAACTATAAAATTTTTAACGGTTTTAATAACAGTAAGCCTCAATGCAAAACTTACTTCTTCTTCTTCTCCATGTAGTATCTAAGTGGTTGGTTAAATATTTTTTGTTTTAGGCCAAAGTGGATGAAACCTTTAAGTACGACACTTCCGAAGGATTTGTTGGTTTTTACGCCGCCATCGCCCGCAGCAGGAAGTCCAATGTTGGTCATTTTGGACGTTATTTCAAAAATGCTGAGCAATGGCACACCACTGTTGTTTTGGCATCGGATAATTGAAGCCTGGAAGTATGCATACGGTTTAAAAAGCCAACTCTCGGGACCCGTGATGTCTGGTAAGATGACGGATCATTGCTACAACAGCACAGTCACGCAGTACATTCGATGTAAGATCAAAGATAAGAGAACTTACAATACAACAAGGCATTATTTTGGAGTGTATGACGATACCGTTGATTATGGAACCGGTCATATTAGCATTTTAGCGCCAAATGGCGATGCGATAGCAGTAACTAGTACAATTAATTTAAGGTGTGTTATCGGTACTATTAAAAACATGATGTTTACTAAACATGCGGCAAAAATTCAGGTGGTTATTCCTTGGGGTATTTTAAGATTATTTAAGACTAATTATTTAAGATTAATTATGACGCTTGATTTCGAAGATACAGGGCGATAATAGTTTGAAAACGCCATTAGTTTAACCGTAGATTTCATACCTTGTAGATTACGTTTCATTTTTTGTCTTTGAATGTTGTCAAAAGAGACAAAAATAGAAACGTATGGCTGGTATATAAATTATTTGGAACGACAAAAATGTACATCGTTGGTAAATAAAAGATTCAAATGTCAACGTCAAACGTACCAATATTTATAATTTATACTATATTGTTGTTATAACCAAAATCTACTTTTACCAATGTTCTAGGTTATGTTATCGATAAATATGAAGTATGCAACATAGCAAATATATATAACATATGATAATAGACATGCGATTTCTGCAACTTGATTCATACAGTCAAATATGACCTTGACGCGCCAGCTCGTGGTTTCTCCTATAATAAATTATTGTTTTCCGAAATTTTTTTGACGTCTTGTTTCTTCGAAACAAAGCATCTTTCCGAAAATCATCCAAGGACAAAAAATCTTAAAAACCAAAGGAATAAGCCCCTGAATTTTTGCCGCATGTTTAGTAAACCCCTACATATTGTCAGGCATGTTCCAAAGGTTTTTTTTTGTTTTTTTTTTAGTTTTGGAGCTTTATTTGCATCTCCATCGACTGGCATCATATTAAATAATGAAATGGTTGATTTTGCCATACCCGGTCACCATCCATGGAAGGCCAACCCGGCGAATTACATCAAACCGCGTAAACAACCGACATCATCTATGTGTCCAACTATAATCGTGAATCAACATGACGATACCGTAAGGATGGTGGTGGGTGCTTCTGGTGGGTTTAAGATACTCTCATCTGCGTCCCTCGTCATAATAAGACATTTATGGTTCGGTGATACCTTAACCGATGCGGTCTGTCAACCTCGATTGCACCACCAACTCAAACCGATGATTGTGGAATATGAAGAAGAATTTCCCAAGGATATTCTCCGTGGATTGTGTTGCAAGGGACATGTACTGAAGAAATTTAAGAATCGCGTTGACTGCGTAGGGGGCGTCATGGAAATGCCTGTTAATTCGGCCGTCAACGTTATTAGCGTACAGAATGGGGAAATTCACGCAATTGGTGATATGCGAAGAGGGGGATATGCTGATGGTTACTGAACATTTTATATAAAATAAATGTAGATTTTAAATTATTTTAGCTCTTATTCATGGGAAAATGAAATATGATATTAAATACTATGATTCTTGTTTTTATAAGTTTTTGATATAAAAAGCATAAATTCAAAAATTCAAAAAAATTAATGTTTCCATTTCGAGTTTATGGGGAATTTGCTTTGATAGCTTTAATTTCCAATTTTTTTAAATAGGCCTCTTTAAAGTGACTTGCAAATTTCATAATTGAAGTCTGCTATGGGTAAGAAATACAATACAGAACTGGGATCCTTGACGTAAACCAAATTTTATATTGTATAGATTGTTATATTCTCATTTATCTATGATAGAGCCACTTGTCGAAGGCCTGATTCTCAGACATTCATGAAAACTGCCGAGCAGTATCTAATTAATATTTCAAATCTTTAACAATTTGGTTGACTACCTTGTACATCTGTTAAACCGTGCTTTCTTTGAAATCTGAACTGATGCAGACCTTAACGATGAAAATAATTTTTCAAAAAAGAACTGATGTAAATATTTACAAAACAAGCAAAAGTTATTATTTATTTGTTTTATTTGTAAATCCTTTATAAATTCATGGTATTAAAATACAAATTTACAAATTACCATCATAACATTCAATAGCAAATTTTTTTTTTAAAGAATAATCTTACTGCTAAATGTACCGTTAGTATACATTATTTAAGCTTTCTTTTCGATGTCCTTGATAAAAGCTTCGCTATCAGTGATGAGCTTTTGAAGACGTTCCTTTGTGGCGGAGGTTTGATTTTGTTTAAGTTTTTCTTTTGAAGTAAGGATATTACAACGATATCCGGTAACGTTGTGAAAAATACGAATGTGTTTATCACCAGACGCTAGGACGTACTTTCCCAACGAATCAAAAAGAATTGATGTTATGTTACCTACAAAATGAAGAGTTACAGACAGGTTACAGAAGTAAAACTATCATTATAATTATAGGTTAGGTCCAACAAAAGATTCCTAACGATTCAGAACGTTACCGATTATTTCGACGTATCACGGGGAGAGTTTCAGTTACTTGAAGTTAGTCACAAATAAAACTGAATGTTTTTATTAGTAGATGTAATCCCGAACCGTTTGGAACTATTTGTTGGAGCATACCTTACGTAATTATACTTCGTTTTTTTTTTTCCTGCGAGATAGAACGTGACTTTAAATAGATAACAAAATTTGTGAGAGGCACAAGGAATTAATAGAACTTCTTCAACACACCAAAAATAATCTGACACTGACGCACAGCTCCACCTCTTGGTGAACGCCGTAACATCAGTCGTCTCCTACCTTCGACAACCAATGCATGTCAAGCTTGTTTTGTCGAACACAAAAAGTAACTAAACTGTGCTAAAATTATTGACAATAACCACACAATTTAACAATTCAAGAGAAAAACGATTATTTGACAGTTAAATAGAATTGACACAACCTGTTTAGCAGGTATTTCAAATATTTGAATGTAAATCATACCATTTATCACAATAGCATAATGAAAAAATGCCTGACAGGAAAAAATGAACTATAGCCACAACAACTCACCAGAGTAAATATTCTCAATTGAATAATCCAATTCTCCAGTTAAAGTTGAATAAAATGATAATGAGTTTGAACTGGCGACGACAACAACTTCGGCATTTGGCGTCAAAGCTATCAAAGCTGGAGAGCTGGTTTGTGTGTATTTGCCAGTTACTTGCAAATGTGGATCTTCCCCTTTCTTATACTCAACTGAAATATATTATTAGAAGAAACTCTTACTCCTAAAGAAATTACTTTTCGTATTGAAGAGTTTCCAAGATCCATCTTTGGAAATTGTTGCTATATGCGAGGTATCGGCATCGAAGGCAACGTCGTAAACGCCCGACGTATGACCCGAAAGTTCGAAAACTCGCTTCACTTCTTGAAATTCTCCAGTTTTGTTGAACAAAACTTCCCAAACTTTTACATCCGGGGCGAATCCTAAAATATCGATCGATCATTTATAAATACATAATTATATGAAGTCCACCTGAAGCAACGATAAATTTACCACACGGTGAAATTTTCGCACAAAAAGTCGACATAAGGTACGTGTCCACGCGGGCAAGTTCTTGCCCCTTCAAGTCCCAAATGATTAGTTCGGTTTTGTTCGAGCAAGTCAATATAAATTTTCCATTGCAAGCAATGGCGATACCTGTCACATCCTCAACATGCACCTGTAAACATAAATTTCACCTTCAGATCTAGTTTTCAATTAATACATACCTTTGGAAATGTGAAAGCCTTTGACGGGTGTCCGATCCAACTATCCTTTTTCTTGTCTATCCTGTAGACTTCCACCGTGTTTTCGTTGAAACGGTTAATGATAAAAGCTTTGGAATCCGGACTCCATTTCACGAATGTCGCATAGTCAAATTCTATGTTCACCCGCAAGGATTTCCTATCTTTCTGACCCATGTCCTTCGTATCCCACAAGATCACGGTACGATCTGCAAAGAATTCATACAATTTTTTTAAATGCAAATTAATTTAAATGAAGAAAAATTTTAATCAATTGATTTTTTATCTATTATGAAAAAAAGCAGTATCATATCGCGATCATGTTTTAAATAAGTGTTCTTCAAATAATTTGCCTGTCACTGTTGTGAATTTTTTTGTTGCACTTAAGTTATTATGGAAATGCTGTGTAATCGAGCGTTGCTCAAAATAGTAAATGTTGTTTAAATAATAATAAAATATACAAAGGAATGTGAGTTCTTTTTTGTTTCTCTTTTATTTTTCCCGGCAGGTTCGTTATGTAAACACAACACGCTTCTCATTGGCGAAGAACAAAAATGGATTCATTTTTTTTTTAATTTTCAATAGACGTTAGATATTTTATAAGGATTTAACACATTAAAATAAGTACGTCAGTGTCATTTTCAGACTGTAAGTTACAGGTTTCTGAAATCCTGAAACTATTTCTCCTTTTTTCTTTGCTTATAAATTACAAAAAAAAATTTCAAATTTAAGTCAAATGTAGTAAAGCATTAGAAAAAATAATATTTATTTATAATTCTAACATTTCTAACACTAATTTTAATCTGACGAAAACAAAAAAATCTATTATTATAAAATTAAAGCAACGTATAAAAAACGTTAATTATGTTATAGTTCCGCCATTTTGAAAGGTAAAAATACACCTAAATAACATGTAGAGCGACATGCAAAAACATATTGATGTTCCGCTGATCCAAGAGTTCGTTGAAACCGCGGTCACTGATCGTGATCACACTGATCACAATTAGCAATAGCGTTTTATTTTTTTTTTTAATTTTAATTAAAACAAAAAATTGATCATTCATTTTTTTTTGAAAATCTAAACGTATTGGACGACGTAATAAAATTTTATCGTGCATTCGCAATAATCAAGGCGTGACTATTGGTACTTAATGTGCGTTTTTTTCGTCACTTCCTATTTGTTGGCAATGTGGGTTAGTTACGTAAGCATATGTATATTTTTATTCGAGTGTCGTTAAAATAGCTACACGTGAAAATGTTGCTACTTTCACTAGTATTGTCATTATGATATTACAAGCGTTCGACGCCCAACGCCAGCGACTTGTCTATATGTTTACGTAATATTTAGAATACGTTAATAATTTTAAATTTAAAAATCTTAAAGAATACTGGAGGGGGGGGGGTAAACGTGACGACAGGCAATGGAGTAGAAAAACAAATAGAGAACTTATGGATGAATTATAAAGAAAATTGAAGCCAGATCTCAAAAACCTTTGAGAATGGAACACGGACATTTTCCACTCCAAACTGAATGTTTTATTCCCTATATAATTATGACCACACCTTTTAGATCAACCTGTATATTTTTAAAATATTTGAAACAATATTTGATTATTTTAGTCATCCTTCAATTTTACCATTCAGTTTTAACAAACTTTTTTACGAGATCGATACATCAATCTCACTCACAATTTCTGAAGAATATTCACATCTCATTTTTTTTTAGAGATTCTTTGCATTTGGTCGTAGAAAACAAAATGTACCATGATTAAAACACAAAGATTTCCTTAACAGGTCTTATTTAAGAAAGTTTTGCTTTTTTCCCACAATAAGTCACAGGTAGATGAATGAGTTAGGTTGGGTTGAATTCCAAACAGCAAATTTCTTCGTTTTCGTGATTTGTTCGTTGTCTTCTTTTTTGACCAAAATTTTCTCTTTGAGAAAGTGGAAAACTTCAACATTAAAGAATTGAGAATAGTAAAGAAGTGAGAACTTTTTCAAAGAGGTAAGAAAAGTTGGTAACGTATATGGAAAAAAAACTGATTGGTGACATCCACAATATGAACAGATGGAAGCAACAAAAACACAAACAGGGTGGTTGACGATGGAAAAAAATTGTCGTCGACATAACACAAAAGGAAAAAAGAAAAAGTAAGAAAAAGAAGTAGAATAAATTAAATAACACATAAAAAATTGAATAATAAAAGAACTTATAAAAGTGGCTGCAGAACAAAGTACTTCGTCGGGCAATGGTGAAGATCAGCAAAAAAAAAATAATGCTAATAGTCGATTGTGGTTTTGATACCAATTTAAAAATACACTGCTCCAAGGAATTAACGCACCACCAAAAAATAACCAAATTTTTAAAGTTAATTTGTGCCTAGACCATGTGTCCGATTTCAATGATTCTTTGACATGTTATGCTATAAAATTGTGTTTTTCAGATACTAATAGAGATAATAAAGTGAATCAAAAACGAAAATGTTAAGAAACGATAAGGCTAGAGTACGATATAACTTGCTGGTGTACCTGTAGAACTCCACAGGGTGTTACAAAATTTATGAAAAAAACACGTCGCAATTGTTACACACTGTATTCATAAAAAAATATTTTTTTTTGACAAAACGATAGTACATTCACATTTTTGGTGGTGCGTTAATTCCTTGGAGCAGTGTATATAGACATTACGGTTACAATAATCACCGAGGCCTGAAATGTCCTGAATTTTGAGATGACGTGTGATTACCAGTTTTTGTCTTTACTTTCCTACAAAACAATCTGTAAAAAAACAAATCTCATCTATTTTGAAACATAAATTTGGCAATATGACGACATTGCAACATTTATGAACAAACAAGAAGACCGCTATTGCAAACATATTATACTATATTAACTGTATGCTTACCATTTACTCTGCAAATATTTAAACCCATTGTGCTAATCTATAAATATTTAAATAAATATATGCGATCGTTACTACATAAATAATGCAATTATTGCGGCGTTATTTTTTTTACACTAATTTAATTCATTCTAATAACAAATAACGTTATTTTTGTTCGGTGTATGTAGGACAGGTGAATAACTTCCTGAACGGAAAGAATTTATGCGATCAATTTCTTTAAAAGTAGTAGACAACGTCGAGGATTGAAATAAACTTGGGCTTTATTTAAAATAAATAAAAAGTACAAAAAGACATAAATGATGAAAAGTATAATAATAATATAGCCACTAAACTGAGTCGAAACATCGAGCGAATTGGAAAATGTTGTTGCACATGTAGCCAGGGGCGTCGAGAGATACGCCGGGCCCGGGGGAAAAAATTGTAGTAGTTGATTTTTTTAATGGATATATACAGGGTGAGTCATAACGTCATAACATTAACGCCCACTTTTTGAATAACTCTGATATTAATGAGGAATCAGTGTTTTTTTTTTAATTTAAGCATTTAAAAAAAAATTAAATAGCTGCTACTTTTATGTTTTTAAATTTTGTAATTTTTATTTTACATTGTATAAATAACAATCAGGTATCTTCAATTTAAATTTAAAATGTCAGTTACCAGCATAGTTTGTACAGAATGTTCATTAATCGATTTAACTTTAACTTGCTGTAACTTTCTGGTTACTGTGTTTTGGTCAAAAGTTTACTAAGAAAACATATTTATTTTGGTCTTCTCTTACTACCCTTTTAGTCTCCTCCGTACGTTATGACTTACCCTGTATAATTTATTACTTTTGTACAAAACGAAGAACAATAATTATTGTAAAATTTTATATTACAGTAGTGCTTTTTAAGTAAAAAAAAAAAAACAAATTGTGGGATAATGACTCTCTATGTATTCCAGGCCCGGAGTTTTTACCCCATGCCCCCCCCCTCCCCGTCGGCCCTGCTTGTAGCAACCAAGAAATAGATACGACAAAAACAACGAAAGTCTATCCACGTAATTTTTTGAATTAATTAATGCCTGGCTAGTTGGATCGTGGATTGTCGTGCGGGTTCGATTCTCTCCCAAGCCCGACTCGGTTCAATTGTTGGTCAGGAGGAACCGGAGCATTCAACGTTGGCGTACAATTAACGGTGCTCTAGAGGCATGGGCGGGCTTCTAGAGTAACAAGCTCTTACTCTTTCCAAAAAAAATAAAAAAACACGCATCTACACTTAACGGATGCACAATGGGCCTGTAGGCCTAAGTGCTGTGGATTCTTCGAATCTGTCCACTTTTCAATGAAAATAAATTAAAAAAACCTAATGACATACAGTGCACTAAAAGATCAAACAACAATTTTTCTATAAATAATGATCGATTTAACATGCCCATCTTATTAAATAAAAATTGACTACTTTCTGCTTAAGTAAGATAAATCTTGTAAATAAATAATTTAAAGACTTTAACTTATTTATAACTTAAAGAAGATTTAGACACCTATATCAGTGACAACATTACATTAATTTTTAAATATGGATTCTGCAAACATTGTTATATTTTTGTTGTTTATTATTCATTCAGAGTTATAATTAATAATTTAATGAAACTTGAGATTTATAATATTATCTTTATTTACGTTGTATTTACATAAAAGAGCTTAAAAATGAGAAAATAATGCGGAAACCACAAGGTATCAGCTTCAAACGCTACTTCAGCGACATTATGTCTCACTAGATGGGAATGAACAAAAAATACTCATTTGTAATTCCCAGTGAAACTGCCAAACACTGGCCTTAGCACTAAGCATACAGTGCGGTCCATAACTCCCCCACCCCCATGATAGCTTTTGAACGGCTGGAGCTGTCGTTATGAGAAAAAACACGTCGATTTTTAATTTTTACACCCTGTATATTTTGACGTTTTTGGAAAGACGATGGAGAGACGAATCCAACGATACCGCACATGTTCAACTTTAATTTGAAAAGTAACAAGAGAGGCAGCAATAACTTTTCTACCATTTTCTACCATTTTCTTTGTGTTCCTTAGTTAGCCACAAGGCAATAAACATTTTTAGTGTTAAATAACAATAAAAACCATTAATAGACATTTACTAACTAATTAGCTACAAAACAAATAATAAACAAATAAAAGCAAATCTTTATTACGAACTTCTGGCCAATTTTGCTTAAAAAAATAACATATTACAGAAAAATTATTGCTGCCTA
>JAFFZR010000401.1:0-10451 GCA_018397195.1 Lethrus apterus
AAACTAGGTAATTTAATTGTGAGTGTTATTTTTTATATTAGTTTTAAATAATAATATAATAATAATTATTATTTAAACGATAAGCGTGTTACGATTTCTAAAACTATCGATACAAAAAATTCGCAAACCGGATTTGACTAACAAAACAAAATGTAAAGGGGGGTTCCCCTTTACATTTTTCTTGTAAAAATAATAAAATGTAATAATAATATTTTATCTACAGGAGATTTTTGGATATTTAGTGACATGTTTAAAAAATAAAAATATGTGCGTTTTTATTATTATTTTTACACATTAAATTAATTGTCGTTGAGGTAATTCATATTTGGGACACACTGTATGTAAAACTTGGTTAGTTTTTGTGTTAAATGATCATAAAACGTACCAAACATTTTTTTAAGTACAATCGGTACATTTTTGTATTGGATTTTTTTTTGATTTCGTAAAACACCCATTTTCACATCGACAAACGTAAGTACATATATTTACAGATTTTGGGACTTAACAAATTTACAGTTAAAAGATCGAGGGACGAAATATTTACAGTTCGGCATGATCTAGACCCTTCGGTTGGTAGTAGACGTGATTCGGCGGTACCCTATTTTGATATTTCGGAAAAATGTGGTCGTAATATCGGTCGTTTTCGGGCCGCAGTGGTTTCGGCCGTTCTTTGACTCGTTTGCCGCTTCGCAGAGATCGTCTCGTGTGCGCGTCGCATTTCTGCGAAGCGGCCAACGTGTTGTAATGTAAAGCGACATCGAGCGGTCTATTTACAGTGTGATACTTGTTAAAGCTACGGTACTTTCGGTCATCGTCGGCGTCTGCGTCGTCGTCGGCGTCGAAATCGGTTCCGACGAAACCGATTTCGGTTTTGTTCGCGTCCAAGTCGTGGAAATTTCGCGTGTTACGCGTTTTAAAATGACGTCTGACGTCAGAATCGAGCCCCGCGTAGACGTTCTCTTTGATCGCTTTTCTTTGCTCTTCTAAACTACTTCTACCATTGAATGTGTGTGTCGCTTGCTATATATTTACAGCATCATGTTAGATTGTGTTAGTATGTGTCGCGTACGAAAATACGTAACGAACTAAAATCCATACGAACAAGAGAAAAACGTATTTTCATACGCGTTCGTAATCTATGACTAAAAACTAAGTGCGAAGATCTTCGACCCGATGATTGCGCCACACCTGGCAGCGTTCAGAATTAGAATCAAGTGAGGTGGTTTGAGAATGTGCTCAAAACTGGAGTCTGTGTAGAAAATTCAGTGTGAGTGTATTATGTACAGTGTGACGACGAAATACAACAGTGTTTGATGCAAATTTTTCAAAATGTCAATATACAAACACCACGAATCGCAACCCGCACGCCACTGGTGTATTTCGATGGTTTTTGGTAATTTAATAATACACAAGTCGGTGTTGGTGCTTTTATATACAGGGTGATTTCTCGACAAGTCGTAAGACAAGAATTTGGATAAACTGACATAGATCATAACCTCAATATCTTTTATTATTGCCCAAAAATTTTAAAAATACATTTGTTCGTTCAAACACAAATCGGCGCCCACTTTTGTTTTAAATAGAAATCCGGGACCCTCGTTCGTGCAAATAACGCCCCCCCCCTTTTTCGTTCAACAATAAATTCGCGCCTCGTATTTCGTTCAAATAAAAACCCGCGCCCCCTTTTTTTTAAATATACATTCATGACCCCCTTCTCTTTCAAATAGACATCATGTATATTTTATTGCAGCGAAAGGACATTTTTGAAAGTGTCCTTCAGAAGATACACAAAAAATATTTTTAAAAAATTACCGGCGCAAAACAAAATACAAAATTCAATGCCTACAATTTTACCCCCTCCCCCGCGTTCGCCCTTTTTGAGTTTTTTTTCTTAAGATTTTCTATACAATTCTATTATTAACGATTGTTAATATTAATAAAAAAAATTTTTTTCAATTTTTTCGTTTAAATATAAATTCTTGCTCCGTTTTCGTTCAAACAAACACAAATCAGTGCCCTCATTTCGTTCACTTATACGCCCTTTTCGTTCAACGGCAAATTTGCGTCCCCCAATTCGTTCAATTACAAATACCCCCCGTTAAATATAAATACGTGTCCCCTTTTAGAGATACTACCAAACTATTTAAGTGAATAATTTGTGTCAAGAAAATTTTTGAAAGTGCAAAAAAAAAAAATATCAAAATAATACGAAAATCTTGAAATTAATATCGCGCCCCTTTATTTTGAGGGAAATTTGCGGAAATTTTGCGCATCCTTGTTCTACTTTTTTGCTCAGTATTTTGCTCAGCATGTTTGGAATTTTGAAAAACGCAGAACGAATTCCTTAATTCCAATATTCTTCCAATTTGCTGTTTATTAAATTGGAATGAGATTAAGTTGCATTATTTCACAAAAAATTTTTAAACACTAAAATATGTTTGTAAAAAAACCACTAGTTGTAGTTAACCAACTTCATATCTTTCGTTTGTGAGATTAAAATCCAGCATTAAACACCCTGTATATAAATAAAAAGAAAACCGAAAAACGACAATTTAACCATAAACTCGCCGCGAATTAAACAAATGCGAAAACTTCGCAGAGTTTATGATCAATTCGTGTTTACTTCTCTAAGTCTAAACTCAAGCAAGTGTGACGTGCTAAGTGCAGTTATTTACAATGTGCTCGGTGCCTCTTTGGTGATGTCGCCAATACCGAAAAATACGTCCAATTAATAGAATCAATAGAGAAGCAAAGCGGGTTCGTGTATGTACAAAAATTTTGTTATTTACAAAATTAATAATAGCTCAGTTAGATGCAGATATACAGGATGTTAGGATGTTAAAGAGCGTAACGAATATTCAAATTGGAAAGAAAAGTCTTATTTTCAATACTGTATCGGGAGTGCCGCAAGGTGAATTTTAGGCCCTTTTCTTTATGTAAATTATAATTGATTCCAATCAGATAAAGGAGTCTGAGGGACACGAAAATTTGAATACGTGTATAAGTTCTAGAGGTCTAAAGTAATACCGAGCGAAGATGGTCTAAAGATAAACAAAACTTTAATGCATTTCATGCTTTCTTCCAACACAAAAGTGGAAATAAAAATACGACAAAAATTTTAGTTTCGAATATGAGAAAATATTTCTCCTGAAACATTAAAATAGAAGAAATATTATATGATTATGTGTTATTTTTTTCCAAATTTGAGAAAAAGTTTCCCCTTCTAATTCGAAATAATACCAATTAGAGGGATAAATGAAGAAAACTCATTTAATTATATAAGCGTTTGTGATATTCTTCTTTAAATATTCAGAAAACACATTGTCAAATATAAACAAAAATGGAGATACAGTGAAGAAAATATTATCAAATGTTTTTGGTTACCGCTCTTTCTAATTTGAAAAACATTTCTTCTTCAAATTGTTAAGAAAAGCTAATTCTATGTTGGAAAGTAGATTAAATAACGAAGAAAACTGATTTGATTAAAGATACGTTAGGTTTTATTCCTCCGAGTTTGAGAAAGTTTCTTCTTCTAACTGGAAATAAGTTATATCCTTGGAATTTTCAAGAAAATTGAAAATGTAGATTTGAAAAAATTAAACTGAAGAAAGTTGATGAAAAATTAGTTGATGACGAAAATGCTTTTGCACCTTTCTGCAAATTTGAGAAAAGTTTTCTCAAATTAATTTCTTCAGAATTTGTAAAAAAAAATTAAATTCGAAATAAAAAATGCGGGAAAAGAGACAACATTTCTCATTTTAAAATGACACACTGCGACACTGATTCTGGATTTGGAAGAAAAATACTGAAGAACGTCGTCTGATTTAAGAAGCTTCATCATCTAATATTTGAGAAAATAAAGTCTGCTTTAGAATTTGAGAAAACCTCCAATTTGCAAATGAAACTAAATGTGATGCCAATACTTAACTTGAAAGAAATAGTGAAGAAAACTCAACTTTGAGAAATTCAAAGATGAATATCTTTTTTAGAATTTGAGAAAAATTCCAATTTGCAAATAAAACTAAATGCGATGCCAATACTTAACTTGAGAGAAGAAAAGAAATAGTGAAGAAAACTCAAATACAGTTTTGAGAAATTCAAAGATAAATAAATTTACTTAAGGCGAATATCTTCCAAATTTCTTCCTTCAAATTCGAAGAAAAGTTTAAAAATGGATTGGAATTTGTAAACGGATCCTCTACAATATATGGAAGATAAAAATTAAAAGAAAGCGTTGTTTAAAGTGCTTTGGTTCGAAAGAAATTGAAGCAAAGCACCGAAATGTGAAAAAATTTGATTCATTTTCTACTTGGATATATACATTAAATTCGCGAGTTGAAAGAATTAAAATGAACAAATATGGAAGAAACTTAATTTATCTTTGGTTGATTTGACGATTTAAAGCGACCCCATATTATTGGTTTGAGAAAATATTTCTCAAATCCAAAAAGAAGAAAAGAAATTGAAGAATTGTATTCGAAACGAGACGGCGTCTTCTTCCGAATTTGAGAAAAAAATTGTCATTACAGAAAAAATTTGACATTTGAATCGATAAATGAAGAAGATTTTTCATCCAATTTTTCTCTGACCATATAGAAGAAATTAATTTAGACAATTCTCAACAAGAACGATGAAATATTGAAGAAAATATATTTTAAGATATTTTTGTTTTCGGAATTTTGAGAAAACCTTTTCTTTCCAATATGAATTGAATTGAATAAAAATATTTTTAAATTAAAATTTTAGTTATCGGCTCCGCTCATCTATTTAGTTGTTGTTATTAATTTACACGTAATAAAATAAGTTTCTGTTAAATCTGTGTCTATTCTTCTATTAGTACACATTTTTGTGTGAAAAATTAAAAAAAAAAAACGATTAGTTTTTGAGTAAATCGACGTCTTTACGCACGCAACGGAAAGAAAAAATCGAGTGCACAAACATCCAAGGTCGTCTACTAAAATACTAAAAAACAAGACAACTTTAGTCATAGATAAAGTTTTTTGCGGTGCAATTCTTTCACTCTCGTGAGAACACAACAAAACTCGTTTTTTTTTTGGCAGTGAATCAGAGCGGCGTCAACTGTTTCGAAAATTTAAATAAAAAATTTTGATTTGAAATTTGAAATTGGCGCGAAAAACACAAAGACGAAGGTGGCGTACGCGTCGCTCGGTCCACACGTCAAATTTGACGTTTCACACGTGACTCGTTCGTGTTGGATCGTTTTACCCGTTTCGAAACAGTTAACATTTATACTCTATGACCGTGGCGGGGCGGCCGCCTCGCCCCGGTCCTGCTGTGCAGTGCTACACCCTAGTCGGCGGTTGAAGTACCATCGCGGCGAGACGTACCTTCATCGCTTCGGGGCTTCCG
Source organism: Lethrus apterus (assembly GCA_018397195.1). Taxonomy (NCBI): domain Eukaryota; kingdom Metazoa; phylum Arthropoda; class Insecta; order Coleoptera; family Geotrupidae; genus Lethrus; species Lethrus apterus. The sequence goes on from JAFFZR010000401.1 coordinate 5,371, forward strand.
CCGCGACCGCCTCCTCCTCGCGGCGTCGTCGTGTAGATCGCGTCCGCAGGAATACCGCCGGGACCCGTCGACGCGTTCTTCTCGATGTCCAACTTTTCGCTATCGAAGAAAAGAAGAAAACGAATGAGTCATTTATTGCAATTCGATTGGTTTAAGTTCGCTTGGGTTTATCAAATTAAGTTGGATGTAGCCCAACTCAATCAATCCGAAAGAACAAAACCCAACCTAAAACTGTTGTTTTAACTCAACAAATGCAATTAGTTTAGGTTTATTTGGGTTTATCGATGTAACTTTTGAAGATGATCGAAACGTCTGTAAATTTTAAAGTCAACCAACCTTACAATTGAAATAAAAAATCTATTATTTTTTGCGTGCATTTTTCAAGAGCTACTACATTTACTTGGGTTTATCGAATTGGGTTGGATTCGATTGATTCTGTTGTACTTTTTCGATAAACCCAAAACAGAACCCAATCTAAAATTAATATTTAAACTGACCGAAAACAATTGGTTTATCGAATTGGGTTCGATTCGATTAATCCTATTGTATATTTTTTTTTCGATAAACGCAAAACAGAATCCAATCAAAAAGTAATATTCGATCCACCCAATGAATAATTAATGTTTTAAGCAAAAAAAATAATATTTTACGTGTTAACTTGGGTTTATCGAATTAACTTAAAAATAAAATGTTTTGGAACAAAATGTTTGTCTGGTTGTTTTGTAGATTCTAGCCACAAATGCCAACCTAAAATTAATGAACGGACACAATTCTCTTAGGCTGATTAGGGTTTATCGAATTGGGTCGCAATCGACTGTAATTTGTTTCAATGCGTCTTGTTAGTTTAAACAGCATTATACTTAATAAACCCAAGCCGATAAATTCCACGCGAATCGAACCCAAAAATAACAATTCAACCTTACATGATTGATTTATATCGAGTTGGGTTCATCGCGTTGGAAACACCTCATTTTTTTTGGTGTAGGACGGGGTGCTAGTACATCAAAAAATCAGGAAAATAAGGCGTTGAATATACAGGGTGCGGCATTTATCTTGAGACAACTGAATATCTCGTTAGCAAGGCGTTTTTGAAAAAAATATTTCAGACAAAAGTTATTTGATTCAGAGGGGGAAATGCAACGGCAATGCTTATTTTTCATTAGATGGATGGGTTCAAGGTTATTTCAAGGTCAACTTTGTTTTTCAAATGGAAACCTATATTTTTTATTTGTTATTTCGTTAGGGTTTTTAAATCTGTTTTCAACGGTATACAATTTTAAATAGGTTACATAAGAAAAAAATCAAGAAAAACGGCCTTCAAATTTTAATAGGAAGATGAATGAAATGAACAAATTAATCCAGTTAATCCATGATACGGCGAAATTTTACTAAGAAAAGTTGTTCAGAACAAGAAATTATGGCCCTGTACAAAATTTCAGGAAGATCTACCAACTTTGATTAAATCGTCTTATTTTGTTTAATCACGGTTACATCAAATTAGGTAGATCTTTCTGAAATTGTATACCGTTGAAAACAGATTTAAAAACCTTAACGAAATATAAAATAAAAATATAGATTTCCATTTCAAAAAACACAGTTGACCTTGAAATAACCTTGAACCCTTCCACCTAATGAAAAATAAGCATTGCCGTTCCATTTCCCCCTCTGAATCAAATAACTTTTGTTTGAAACATTTTTTTCAAAAACGAGATATTCAGTTCACCCAGTATATTTTTTTAAAAAAACTATCAAACGCAATTCGAAACAAATCAAGCAATCAAATCGTGTCAGTTCTAAGATAATTTTCATTTATTTTGACTCAAACCCAAATAAACCCAAATTAATTGCAAGGTGTTATAGAAACCCAAACGAATGAAAAAGCTTTTAGACCCAACCTAATAAACCTAAGGAAATAAACCCATTTTTTCTTATTCAATAATATATGCAACCTAAACCATAAGGTTGCAGTACCTAATACATGTTTTTTCGTCAGTCGAGGATATTTAATAATCAGTTGAATTGGGTTGGATTTAAATTTGATAAATTCTTGGATTCTGGATTTCAAGATTTGGAGGGTGTGTGGTTCGAAGGCCACACTAGCAATTAGGCCACTAAAGTTGGACATAATTAAGTAACAATGAAAAATTCTTTTGTGGTAAACCGAATCCAATCCCATTCCATACATATCTGTTCGGTTGGACAGTGTATTGGTAGATTGACTTGGGTTGAATGGTGGTGGTTGAATGGCCTGACTCGAGTTTGGATCAAAAAAAAAAAAAAAAATACTTGGATAATCATGACAAAAAATTGCAAACGAAGGAATTATTACGCAAAACGACTAAAATTTGCGATTACAGTGTTTTTAACTGTTGGCTGGCATTGTGGATTATGTTGGCTTGCTCTTTCGAATATTTGAAAATCATGTTTAAATTTAAAAAATTTCGATTTTATTACTATTGATGATTCTGATTGGTTTGAGTTAGCTTGCGTTGGATGGGCTTTTGAATTGATCTTCCGATCGACAATTCTGATTTTCCACTTTTCCTCTTTTTTAGTCCAGTTAAGTTCTTCTTCACTAGCGGTGAAACGCAATAAAGGAAAAAAAAACAACACATTGGATTTAGATGAGACCATCATTTCTTTGCGTTGAGCTTCGATTTGATGAAACGATTCGGTGTAAGATCACATCAACATTTCGGGCAAAATTTTAAAATTCGCCAAACATACCAACAATTGGAACAAAATGCTTTTTCCGATCGAGTTGGATTTAACCTTGAAGCGGAACACAACCAACGACAAAAAAATCACCCCGCCATCATCATCATCGTCGCTTAAAGGAAATAAAGCGCGAAACGACTTCGATCGAACGCGATAAAAACGCCCAAACAGCCCGATTTTACGCGCGAAGCAATTCCGAAAGGTGAACACAAATATGATTTAGGGCCTCGTGGCTGCCGTCTTCTTATCAAAAAACGACGAGGATAAGGGACGCTTTGTCAATGTAAATACGTCCTCGGGGGACGCGTTACGCGAAAGAAGGGCGCTTAAATACCGGACGGCCGGGCCGTTGCGGCAGATTGGATTTATTTATACGGTAAGCGGTGGGGTGGGGTGGGGGGGTTCTTCGAAGAAGAGTGTGGGGAGAGATCTCTTGACGTGAAGGATTCGCCCGACGAAATAAAAAATGGACGTCTCGACACGTACATCGCGAGCTTTTGGGATGTTTTCCGACACGCTTTAAATCTTGCAGGGTGTCCGTTTTATGTACGAGTTTGTTTTTCGCACGTCGTGGGAAATTTTCTTCTCGAGGTTGTAAATAAGTCGAATTTTGGCGGACAGAGACGTTTGGATTTCTTTTACGGCTGAGTAAGATAAAAACACTCATGATGAACGATAGAAGGAATTCAAAATTTTATATGCGAAAGTAAAAATGGACGAAATAAGATAATAAAGATAATTGTATGTAAGAATGCAAGATAAAAGTGTGAAGGAAGTGTTTAAGTGGAATGAGAAAAGAACAACCAAAGATTGTGTGAAATACGTGTGAAAAAAGGTGAAACTGGTAAAAATGGCAAAGAAGGCGTGAGGTATAATTAGTATAAAATAGAGGCTTCAAAAATAAAACAGTAGGTGGCAAAAGAAATAATGAAGAGAACAGCAAAACATACGACAGGTTAACTGAGGGAACACGAAGGATAAACTTGCATAAAAGTGTACCATACAGTGGCGTAGCGAGCTTAACACGCGCCCGGGGCACAATACCTTTTTAGCGCCCCCTCCCATTCGAAAACCATATAATATTATATGTAAAATATACTCGCAAATTAATAAATAAATGAAGTAAAATAAATAAAGTCATAGGCTCAAGCTAGGCTTTAAATTTGAGACAAAAAATGTAATTGAGAAAACAAGACGGACCATTTGGCGCCCCTTTGTGAGTAGCGCCCGGGACATGATGCCCCCCTTGCCCCCCCTGCCCCTCGCTACGCCACTGGTACCATAGTCTAACATGCTAAATGTGCAAGAAAGTGAATGTGGTGGTGATTTTATAACGTTTTTTATCCCGTTAAAAAAAAAATTTCCACTTTGAAAATTGAAGTCCACCGTATGGAAACAAACGACGACGATGCACGAAGTGTTGCCGTTAACGTGCGTGTGTGTCCGATAAATCGGAACGCGATTAATAAATCATCGCGATACGTCAGTTCTAATTACGATTCGCGGCGTATCGATTGCCGGCGTGTCATTAACGCGAGTGGCGCCCCCTTTAATTGGCCGCAGGCAGTGTGGCTTACCTGTTCAAATCTGTCGGTTTGAAGTCGCCTTTGCCTGAAAATTAAAATACCATACAGATTCCATGTGTTTAAAATTATTTGTGTTTTTAAAATAACGTAATATACAGGGGGTTGAATGTAAATTTTTTTATTGTTTACGTTCAGTCAAGTGTCTTTGATCAAACACATTTTTAAATACTGAGACAACCGTCGCGTCTTAAAAATTTGTTTAACAAGTTTTTACTTGTTTAACAAGTTTTTACTTGTTTAACAAGTTTTTACTTGTTTAACAAGTTTTTACTTGTTTAACAAGTTTTTACTTGTTTAATAAATTTTTACTGTTTAATTTTCGTTGCTTGCGTGGATTTCAAAAATGTTACACGAAGTGTCGTTTTAACAAACATGCGAGTGGATACGCCGTTATGGAACACCCTGTATAATCATTTTCCATTTATAGAGATAATAACTTTCATATCAAAACCTTCTAATTATTAATAATAAATTGCCAAAGTTTTTATTTAAAGGCATGCACTATACAGGTTGTCTCCAAATTAAACAACTATTATGTGGGTGTTATATATACAGTGTGGTGATAAAGTTTGGAACAAAATTCATAAAACCGTTTAATAATGTTTTTAAGAAAATCGCTCGGACAGGTCAATTTTTGTTTTTGAAATGGCGTCTTCTGACGTTAATTTTTTTGGAATGACGTCATTTGTTTTTGCACAATGACGTCATCATAATTTTTTTTAAATGACAACCCCCACTTTTTTCTTCTGATTTTAATAGACCTTCTTACTACTTAAA
>JAFFZR010000404.1:0-10127 GCA_018397195.1 Lethrus apterus
AAAAGATATGTAAAAAAAAAGTTGACAATCGTTGTTCAGAGGCGCTTCAAAATAAAACATATTATTTACTGCCAGTTTATAGCGGGCTTTGAACAATTCAATGCGGTTTTTGAATTTTGAAAATCGGATGACTAATAACGATACTACAGCTCTGTCCGTTTTTTATGCACCTCCCTGTATATTATTATTTATATAAAATTTGTAAATAGATGAACACCCAATTGAAAAATCGTATCTTCAATAAATATTTTAAACTTTCCATACCCTACAGTGACATTTTATTCAAATGATCCACACGCACATAAACTTTCTAACAATATATCCTTTTACAGTTAAATTAACCAGTGTGCCTTATCTGTGAACAAATACCTAAATAGAATCTTTCAAGTCATTCAGAAATTCCTTTCTACTCGATTATCGTTCCTAAAGTATGGAATTTGAAATGTTTAAATTTCTGGATATTATTTTCATAGGTAAAATTAGCCATTTTTTTCGATTATTCTCGATTTTGGTGTAATTTTCGTGACGATTTTTGTAAAATATGAAAATACTCGTGTGTACTTATTAGATGGACATCATTCAGAGCAATTTTTTATCTAAATGATTCTAGATGCATGTGGTAAAAATTGAAACAATCCTGAGGCCCATACCGTCGTAATATGATAGCCTTATTGTGTGAGAAGTGGATGTCGTGTTCAATTTGTATTCCTAATATAATATGACCAATAAATTTATAATCGTATGGGAGCATTGAAAAAGAAACCTTCATTTGTAACTATGGCATATGAGATCATCTTATAAAAATGAGTGGGTTGGATTGGGTTCGCTCCGTAATAGAAAATTACATAACAAATCCAACCCAACACATATATTAGGCAGAATAAGATGTAACGAAAACACACAAAAATGTTTGCGTTGGATTGGGTTCGTGATAGAAATGATTGAAAAATTCTATCGTTTCGTTTTCCTTTGAGAAGGAAATAAATACCCCTGTGAATTTATTGTATTGGACCTTATTCATACAACAAATAGTAAGAAATGTAAAAAAAACGTGGTGGAAAAATGAATAAAGATTGCTTTTCCAAATTGAAGATTTTGGAAAACTTTTAAGAATATTTAATGAAGAAATGGGCAACATTTAAATTTAAATTTATTCGAATTTACAATGAAATTTTTCACTAAACCTTGTCCAATTCATAGAGACTTTTCAAATATTCTTAAAATTTTCCCAAAATTTTCACTTTGGAAAAGCAGCCTTTTGTCTGTGTTCTATTTAATATGAGCTATTCACATTTCAAAATTTTTCTTCTAAACACTCCGAATTGAGAAAACCTGATATTTCGGCATTAAAAATGTCTTAATATTTAACTTTAACAAAGAAACCATGAAAATCCATTTCACATTGTCTATTAATTTGCAATCTGATTTAATTTGTCAATGATTATAAAACAATTGGTTTGAAGAAATTCACATTTTAGTAGAGCGTTTATTTTAAAATAATAAACCCCAATTACGTAAAAAATTCATCGATTTATCTTTTATTTGTGATGAAAATGTAGTCATTAATGCAACGAGAAACGTCGTACATGCAAGCGGGCAATCTAACATGTAAATTTTTAACCTAAAAGCAAAGGCACGCCAAATTAGGTGCACAGGAAAAGAAGTAAGATTGAACCAGAATTATGATAATTTGCGAGTGTATTAAGAAGAAAAGATTACAGTCTGTTTTTTTTTTTGTTTTGCTTCGACGTTGATACCGATCGTTGGATACCTTGAACCGGGAGTAATTATTTACACATTAGCAGTGTTGCTAATTATATCTGGAAGCAAACACTGCTATTAGACTTAACTCTTTGGAATTAATACTTTAATAGTGTAATTGCTTTCAAATGCCGTTAGTTAATTCCCCTACATCGCCTAATTATACATTTATATCAAATTATTGTATGAAAATTACATGTGTGTTGCGACGTTTTAATTTTATTTACAAAAAAACGTACACGTATAAGTACAAGATTCGAAGTGAAAATTTGATTAAAAACTTTATTAAATTTATACGAATTACACGAAATCAAAAGAAAGTAATTACAACGCTTAGTAGGAGTGAATGTGTGTTTCATTTTCAAATCCAACTAAAAAATGTTACGTTGGAAAAAATAACATTTGTCTTATTTATTTTCTAATATGAAACAGGGGTGCGAAAACCTTTCATGCCGCGCCCCCTTTTCGTACAAATAACATTTATTAATAGAGAAAAAATCACTAAAAATATAAATATAAATTAAGAATTACAACAGAAAAATAATACAATTTTAAAGGTTGTGAATTAAAAATTAGGGGACGCGCCCCTCCACATTGCGCATCCACAGTAAAACTGAAAATAATAAAACATAAATTTTGAACACCAAAATTAGGGGCGCTGTCCGAAATCGGGCTAGTTAGACACTTTTGAAACCGAAAAATTTTTCCCACAAAATCTCCGCTGCACAATTTCCTGTCTTTGGCGAAATCGACATGAACGATTTGTCCTAATCGACACGCGAGGGCGTTTGTCCTAGTCGACGTGAAAATTTGTCCTAATCGACGGGTACATTTGTCCTAATCGACAAAACATTTTTGGGCTCTTTCCGAAATCGGACTAGTTGACTAGTTAGACACTTTAACACGGAAATTTTTATCCCATAAAATCTCCACTGCACAATTTTCTGTCTGACGAAATCGACACGAACGTTTGTCCTAGTCGCATTTGTCCTAATCGACAGCAAAATTATGGTCTCTTTCCGAAATCGGATTAGTTAGTCACTTTAACACGGAAATTTTTCCCCATAAAATCTCCGCTGCAAAACTTCCTGTCTTTCTGACGAAATCGACACGAAAACGTTTGTCCTAATCGACGGGTACATTTGTCCAAATCGACAAAAAAATGTTGAACGCCAAAATTGGGGGAGCTGTCAGAAATAGGACTAGTTAGACACTTTTGAAACGGAAATTTTTTTCCCACATAATCTCCGCTGCACAATTTCCTGTCTTGGCGAAATCAACACGGACGTTTGTCTAATTGACATGCAAGTGAACTATCATTTGTCGTTATTTATTGTATTTTATTTATGTGAAGCAGGGGTTCATGCCGCGCCCCCTTCTGGTACAAATACCAATTCGCTTTGAAAGGATTTCAACATTTATTAATACAGAAAAAACAGTAAAATATAAATTAAAAATTACAACAGAAAAGTAATACAATTTTAAAAGTTGTGATATCAAAATTACGGGATGCGCCCCCTACATTGCGCATCCACAGTAAAGTGTAATAAAATTTGCAAAACATAATTCATGGATTTTTTTTTGTAGTTGTAGGAGAAAAACAAAATTTTATGTTTTTTACATAAATTATGTTTTGTGTATACTTTTTGATGTAGTCTTTTATTGTTGCTCTGAAAATAAATAATATGTATTTTACATATATTTTTACTTTATTTCACTGATTATTTTACTATTATTATATTTTAATTTTCAAAAATGCCAAAACTTATGGAAACATCAAATTAATCTATTTCATTATTAATATGATAACGGTTTATTATAGCTTCTGTTTGAACTAGACATCTTTATCATTCTTCTTATAGATTCTGCAAGAGTTTTGAGAGATGTAGGCAACATGTTTCAAAGTCCTGTTCAAAATCCCAATAATGTTAAATGCGATAATGGAGTATAGTTTTTTCGACGTGAACAATCCTCAAACCAAACTGAATTCAGTGTTTTTCTTACTTTTACATATAATTCTATTGTCTCCATCATTTTCCCATCGAAAAAATCAATAATGGGTTTTATGTGTTGTGTCGATTTTTCTAAACATCTTAGATAAGATTTTCCTTCTCTAATAGTAACGCAAAGTACGGATAGAGGAAAGCTGGAAGGATAAAACAACTCACATTATCTGTATTCTATGTATGATGTTTTCGAATGTTTTCGTTTGTGTATCTTGAAAGAGTTTCTTGCTTGAAAGAGTGTTAAATATTTTTGCAGAACATACTTTTGTGATAATTGTGACCGTTGTAAACCATCAACAACTTTAAAGAATTTGTTGTATAATTGCTGTTAACAGATTTTCTTTTTCTAGCTGTGTACAACGGGCAGTTCACGACAAGTAAGTTTTTTGTAGCAATTAATTTTTTTCCACGTTGTGCGTAACATATAATTTATTTTATGTAAAAATTAAATGTAAATCAAACGCGATAGTGCAAATAAACAATTAAGGTTTACCGAGAAATTATGTAATAACAAATTTTAATTAAAGATAGAACTGCCGTTGTGTGTCAGGTTTTTTGTTAAAATTATTGGACTTATTTCGGAGACACTGATATTGTTTAATTATAACGTTTTTTTTTTTATTTGAACATTAAACAGAGAGGGTCACCTTTTGCCTGAAAGGGGAAGATCATGTGAAATATTGATATGAAAAATTGTATAGCGGTTAGAAAAAACTTTAATGCTGATGTTCGAGTCGTTTTTAACGGATTTCTTCCATTAAACTCTTTATTTCTTTTTTATTTTGTCAATATCTATTTAGAAGAATTCTATTTTCTTCCTTGTCTTGATTTTCGCAGTCGAGCCAAAAAAAAAATTTTTTTTCAGGATCTTCCACATAAAAATAAAAATATAATATACATATATATATATATTATAATATACAGCCTGTTCGTGGGAACATTCTACAATAGCTGACTTTTTTATTTAAAGAGATACAAACTTAGTACAACAAAGTTTAAGTACCTTGCAATGCGCATTTCGCGCAATAAATTATAAAACAAAAGAACATCGCGTTGTTAACAAGCATAACGATTAATTTTTTAAATTGATCACCCTGTATATTTTTATATTTTTAAGTTTCTCTGGTTGCCTGCTATAATTAATTATAAGACAATTTTTCTCTAAAACCGCTATTAAAAGAGTTTTGGAGAAAATAATTTTGCAAATTTCATCATCATTATTAATATTATTATTATTATTAAATAATTTATAATACAATTCTTATATTGTTAATGATGTGAGATGCATAAGACATATTGGTGCAGTCCGAAGGATAAAAAACATTTGTAAAATAAATGGTTGCAAGGGGAGAATCGATAACAACAGTTCTTTTGCTTTTTGATTTTTATTATCTTATTTTTTTTTAACTCCTTAACTAGCGATCCTAGAGAAAAAATATTTTATAATTAATTATAGCAGGCAACCAGAGCAACTTAAAAATATGAAAATATACAGGGTGTTCAATTTAAAAAATTAATTGTTCAGCTTGTATCTTAGCAACGCAATGTTCTTTTGTTTTATAATTTATTGCGCGAAATGCGCATTGTAAGGTACTTAATTTTTGTCCATTAACTAAGTTTGTATCTCTTTAAGTAAAAAAGTTAGCCTTTGTAGAATGTTCCCTTGAACAGGCTGTATATCTTTTATACTCAGATGAAGAAGAATATTTAAGATGGTTATAATTGAACTACTTTGCAAGTGTCTCCTTGCTTTCCAAATCTCTAACATTTTCAATTATTTCCTAACCACTTAACCAGTTGTCCAGGGTCATAACAATTTTATGAAGAATGTGTAAAGAAATTATAATTTCTCAATTTAAATGATAATGAAACCGTCGTTTTTGCAGCGCTAAATTTTGAAGACGTATTCTGTACATTTTAGAAACAACCACTGTCTTTTCCGGAGGCTTCTGTTTATTCTTCTTCTTCGATATTGTGCTCTAAGGGCGTGTCCTGTTAACTTTCCTTAGCGATTTCAAGGCTTCTACTCAGGAAATCATGTTCTATCGTTGTCTATCTCTCTAATGTATTTAAATACACTAGCGAAGGCCAAAAACCAATATGTTGCTATTGATTTTCCAGTTTTAATTGAAAATTTTTTTATTTTAATTTGTATTTCTATTTCTTCGTATTGCTACGAAGCGGGCCAGATTTTTACTTAAATATGCTCGTTATCGATGGCATGACGCTTAATCCTCGACAGAGTTCTTCTTGCCTTCTGTTTTAAATATTTTTTTAAGTTTTCGGGACTATCTTTTTTATTTGGAATTAGTTCGTCTTCTCCCATATTTTCACAATTCTGCCCCCCCCCCTGTTGTTCTGATATTCTGTTATGGATTTCCTAATATCTTGTATAATTATTTCGTGTTATGGTATATATTTTCTTCTAGTTTCTTCTCAACGTTCTCTATTTCTTGAAGTAGTATTAGGTCCAGTGTACATTTTTCTTCCTTCAACGTTTGTTTCTATTTGTCACGATTTTACAAATTTTGATCTTGCGTATGGATTTTAGCAACTAAGTACTTTTTTGCATAAATTATTTTTTTTTTTTACTTTTTCATTTACTTTTTCATTCTGATTCTTCATATGTCGCTGTATTGGGTGTTCTATTTAACAATCCGTTCTTTAACGTATCATATAACTTTTTGTAACGTCTTTTATTTCTTTCTTTCCATGTTCCAATGCAAATAAATGTTTATACTAATAAATGATGATCTGTGCCAAATTCTAGTTGTGTGTATACCATACCATCTTTTGTTTTTGTTTTATTTTTTTTTGTCTAATCAATAATAAATAATCAATTCTCTGCCAGTTCTTCCCATGCATATGGATGCCTTAGTTTTCAAAAAATATGTACATATTTCAAATTTTTCAGTGGCATTTCCTATATATCTTCAAGACTTTACCATCCTCTTATCAACTGTGTAGTCGAGGTCTTCTATTGTTATGGTCTCGCTTTCATGTTTTATTTATCTTTTTAGTATATTAATTTAGTCCACAAATTCCCACCATCGTAAATATTTGCCCGTATGTTCCGTGATCTTTAAAAATGTTTTGATAGATCTGTTCCCATTTTCCCATTTATCTTTGATGATGATAAATATTATTCACACCACTCTAAATGTGCAGGTAGTTTCATATTTTTTGTTCCGTTTTTTTATGTCTCTTAGGATGGTTATGACTTTCATTTTCTTTCTCCTATACTACTTTTTGTTTGGTTATAAGTGCTCTTACGTTCCATGTGGAGATTATTTTGATAGTTTTCTGTGCTGAAAATGTTTCTTATTTGAGTTCATGCAGAAATTGTGTGTATGTTGTTTCTGTTTCAATTAGAAAATCTCTTCCCTTTCTCTTTATTTGCAAAACTTTGATGTGATATTATACTACGTTCGTAAATTCGGAGGAGTAAATTAAAATTCTCACTTAAAAAATGCGCTCACTGATTGGCTACTTGCGAGATACGTTTACACAGTGTAAATTGCCGTATTCGCAACCAGATTTCCGGTATTTAATGTGTGACAGCTGACAGGTGTCGATTTTAAAGTATTTCAAAAGACATTTATTGTTAATTAACAATACAGTTCTTTATGGAAGTGAAGTGCAGCATGGTGAATTAATCACTTCAATTTGAATGGATTCAAATCCGGAGACAAGTACTGTAGTTTCACCACCAAGGAAACGCCCCCGTTTGGGGCATTTAACAATAAACTTAGTTTAAACAAGATTTTAGTTTCTCCAAATTATTTGATTGGTAAATAGTAGTAAATATTTTTTTAATAAACAAAAAATAAGATAAAAATTAAAAATTTATTGCATTTTTCTCCTTTAAAATCAGATATTCAAAAGAAAGTGTGTTTTATTAACTTTTTATAATGAAAGATAGGAGAAATACACAAAATCTAACAAGTAATCGAAAGTGAATAGAATTGGACGTCTAAATAATACGATCAGTGTTGGCTAACTAACGGTAAGTTCGAAAATTGTTCCAGTGTAATACTGGCTTATGTATTTACTCCTCCGAATCTACGAACATAGTATAGTCACTTGAAAGCTGTTTATACTTATATGAATATATTTTTAAAAAATGAACAGTGTTAAGAATAATATATGTTTGTGTTTGTAAGAGTAAGTATAATACCCTGTCCAGTCGTTTCTATGAAATTTCTTTAAAAAATAATGTGATTTTACGCGGTATAAGCTGCTTTTAAAATGATATTAGTCAGAAAATAATAATAGTCAGAAAATAATAACAAAACTTTTGCTTTGGTTTTGTTAAAAATTAGCAAAATTATTAAAATTTTTAATGTTTAATAGCAAAATATATTTTTTAAATGAACGTTACATTCAATGTTAAAGAAACCTTGTAATTTTAGATTCTATCATCATGAATAGTTGCATCATTCATAAACGCGATAATAATTGTTGATATGAGGTTCTGAAAGAAAGGAATATTTCACTGTCGATAATGTGATAACATCATTAAGTTTAATGTACGTTAGGAACAACTGTGAGGGAAAAAAAATGCTCAAATGAATTGAAAATGATATATAAATATACAGTAATGTGCTGTAATAATTACATATTCTGTGGTATTTATTTAACAATTAGGACACGTAAGTAGTTTTTAAAAACACCTTTCTTAATGGACTATGGAAATAATTAAACATAATTATTGTTTCATTCTCTTAGCACCGGAAAAAAATAAAACTACACCACGTAATTTAACGAAAATTAACCCTGATGGAGATTAAACTATCATTAAAAATTTTAAAGTCGTTTTATTTGCACTTCAAGGTGAAATTCATTATCTTTGCTTGTTTTCTTTCCTAACGTTGGTTATTTCAAACTTGGTTTAATGTCGTAATAAAAATGTTCTTTGGTATTATTAGATAGAAATTGCTCGAAAATTATGATTAGTTCGGTGATTTATTCCGTGACAAAATTTTTATTGCCGTGAGGAAAAGAAACCCTATTAACATCTAGTCATAAAATAATATGGTCAATTGGGTGTAAATATGTATTAGAAACGAAGTCATTAAAAACTAATTTCGTTGTTTCAATTCAAGTTAATGCCAATTGTAATGGCCGAGTTTTAATTGAACAATCACCAATAAACGTGCAAAAATAATAAGAAGTACCCAATTATACAAATTAAATGGGTAATTTCATTTATTTTCGATCGTTAACATTCAATTTGAATAAGCATTTGGTATTTAAAGTTACGATACGTGCACAACGCAAAATATAAAACATTACTTCTCTGAGGTCTGTCCGTCGATAGAATTTTAATCGTTTATAATTCACTCACTGGTATTATACAAACTAAGAATACGTAATTGACAAAGAGATATTAATAAATCTTTATATAGAATTTTAATTTAGAAATTAAAATACGTCAATTTATTTATAGTCGTATTCCCTGTGTAAAGGAAATATACACAACATTATTATTTATACTCAGTTTTCCCATAAAAATACCCCATCGCAGAAAATACTAAACACGCTTTCTCAATATTACTGAATAAAAGATTTTGTTTCGTTTGCTGTATAATTATATACTTGAATAACTGGTTTTTAAACTTACGACTAATTGGAAATTTAATTTGAATAATTGAAATATCCTATATTTTTCAATGATTCATGCTATTAATATTTATTATTTAAATTATAGGATAATTAATTAATAACTCAGAATTTTATACAAACATTTATGTCAGTTGCAATTAAATATTCTTTTAAATATTAATTTTGTCTACATTAATGATGTTTGTAGTAATTTTATGTACAAGTTGTGCACTTATACGCGGTTATGACTAGATGTATTTTTGTATATAACATTATATGGAATTTATGAAAAAGAAAAATTTAAAAATGTGGAAGACGCGCAATATATTTGCTTATAGGGACCCTACAGTGGGGCCCTATAGTTTTAACGTTATATTTAATAGGTATATATCTCACTATACAGTGAGGACAAAAAGTAAGGAATATTTAAAATAAAAACGAACTCAACCGGTTTTTTAAAAAACGCTGAAACAGGTCGATTTTTGATTTCAAAAATACACATTAATTTGTGCGATTCATCTTCCGACTTTCATTTGTTTTGTAGTTATGACGTCATCACAAAAAAAATAAATGACAACATACATTTTTTTTTAGTGGAATCCGATAGTGATTTTTCTACCCTTTATGACCGTGCAAAAAAATCACAAGGTTGCATAAAAAAAATTCTGAGAAAAATCCATCTGAAAATTTAACGTTGATATTATCCTAGATAACAAATAATTCAGACCATGAACGGTACGTAACTTTCTTGTTGAA
>JAFFZR010000640.1:0-86323 GCA_018397195.1 Lethrus apterus
GAAAAATTTCGTCTTAATCAAGCTTCGCAATCAAAATCAAGACAGATCCGCTCAAACAACTTCTCTACAAGATAATTTAGTTTTTTCAGATAAAGGTATTCATACATTAATACATTAATTAATACATGTTTGAACTCTAATTCTTTGCCAGCGTTGGAAGATCTGTTGCTTTTTGCGTATAAGTCGTTTAACGTTATGGACTCAAAAATAAAAAATTTGACATCCAAAATCAAAAGCAATTTAGTCTCTTTCAACTTACCGACATCATCTTACAAAAATAGAAAATCAAAACACTTTTGGTAGAAAAATCGAAGCACAAGTCAACGATTTCGATATAAAAGGAGCGGTCAAAATCTTAAGCTCCGACGACAGAATGGCACCTTATGACGACAAAACTTTTCAGGCTTTACGAAATAAGCACAGATTTCCTATTAGGCCCCTCTTATTCCTAGATACACCCGCAGACGATCATCCCGTTCTCTTTATCAATGAATGTGATATTTTGAAATGTATAAACTCTTTTGCCCATGGTTCGGCTCCAGGAATAGATGGTATGAGACCTCAGTTTTTAAAAGACATGACGTCCTTCTCTGCAGGTGATGCAGGCAAGCGCTTACTGACAGCAATAACATGTCTTTGTAATTTTATTCTTGCAGGAAAAATCAACAATGACGTGCTTCCTATTTTCTATGGTGCTTCTCTCTGCGCTTTTTCCAAAAAAGGCGGTAGAATCAGACCTATAGCAACAGGATGTGTCTTCCGGAGGCTTACAGCAAAAGCAGCAGTCATAGCAATGAATTCCACAATTACTTTTCTCCTCATCAACTTGGCGTAAAAAAGGTTGTGAAAGTGCCATCCACCCAATTCGAGCGTATGTTAACATTTCAGAAAACAAACACAAAATCTTACTGAAAATTGACTTTGCTAACGCATTCAATTCCATAGAAAGAGATAGAATGTTATCCGAAACTAATTTTCCTCTTTTATATGCCTTGTTAAATCAATGCTGTAGTCGTCCTTCCTTATTATTTTTTGGAGAAAAAACTATTTCATCTGAAGTTGGGGTTCAGCAAGGCGACCCATGCGGCCCAATGGCCTTTAGCACAACAATCCAACCAATTTTCAACAAATTACAATCGGAATGAAACGTCTGGTATCTGGACGATGCAACCTTAGCAGACCAACCAGAAATTGTTTTAAAAGATTTTCAACAACTCATTGACTCAGCAGCCGAAATTGGTCTCGACATAAATACTTCCAAATGTGAACTTTTCTTCTGTTCCAATTATATGCCCAGGTATCCGCAGCTGATAACTTTAATTATTAGAAACTCCTATTTTGAACAAGCTTACACCCATTCTTTTAAAACAAAACAAAATAAACCAGAACTCCTTATTTCTCGTCTAGACCAAGTCAGTCCTCACATTGCTCATTTTTTATTGAAAAATTGCCTTTTCATCCCAAAACTTACATACTTCCTCAGAACAAGCGTCATTTGGAAACTTCCATCTTAGTATCCGAAATAGATTCTCGTCTTAGATCCAGTCTGGAATCGCTTCTTAACATTAATTTGAACGAAATAAAAGGAGGTTTGGGAAAAAAATTTCAGATGTGTGTCTCCCTGCTATTCTCAGCTCAGCCTATGGTTCTCTGGATCTTGTGTCTACTATTCTCCCTTCCAAGGAGAACAAGATTCAGATCCACTACCTGGAAGAACCTATTTATACTTGGTCTATTATCAACACCGATGTACCAACACAGACTTGGCCCGTTTTAAAGCATTACAATCCCCTGAGTCCGGAGCGTGGTTGGAAGCAATACCATCAAAAAATATTGGCTCCTTTTTGGATAAACAAATTTTCCAAGCTTGCGTTGGCCTCAGACTCGGTTGCGACCTTCTCCAGAGTCATTTTTGCTACTGCGGTTTATTTGTTAACGAAAGGAGCACGCATGGCTTTAGTTGTCCTTAGAGCAAGGGAAGATTCATAAGACACACTGATCTCAATAACATAAATCATCGAGCTTTGGTATCTGCCAATATTCATTCACCTCTTGAACCTATTGGTTTGTCGCGTGACGATGGTAAAAGACTCGATGGTGCTACACTTGTTCCCTGGTCAAAAGGCAAACGTTTAATTTGGGATGTAACGTGTGTAGATACTCTTGCCACAACCTATCTTCCTCATACTACAATCTACAATAGAGGCTGGTTCATCAGCAAAAACAGCTTGCAGGAAAAAACATGATAAATATAGCTCCCTTGTATCCTCGGGCTTCATTTTTAAGGCATTAGCAGTAAAAATCTTGGGTTCATGGTGTGACGAAACAAAATCGTTTATCGATACAATAGGATCTAAATTATCACTAGAAACGGGAGATATGAGAGCGACAACATATTTGAAACAGAGAATCTCCCTAGCAATACGAAGAGGAAATGGTGCGAGCATTTTTGGTACACTGCCAGATTGTTCTTGTTTGGAAGAAATTTTTTCTTTATAGTTTTGCGTTATGATCATTATTTATATTTGTTTATTTGTTCATGTTCTTTAATGTCATATATCTCATTAACAAATGAGACAAATATAAACCAACCTTTAAGGGAAAAAATGGACAAATTATATTTTAATGTTACATAAAAATAATAAATACAATACTAGATAATATATAGTCTTAATACCGATTGGTGTTTCAATTCGAGTGTATTAGGGACCTACGCTATTCAGTAATACATATAAATCGTACGCGATCATAAACTGGAGCGTTCCAATTGGATTGGTGTACGTTATCTTCCTGGGCATAACATTTCGAAAGTTTAATTGCTCAGTTAACTACTGCTGTATCCATTACTATCATTTAATGACGAGATGTATGTTGGATTAACGTTTTTACCATAGGCTATATATTTGTAGATTTATAGCTTATCGCCGATGGAGTTTTTCTGAAAAGATAAATTTAGGATAAACTTTTAAATAATCAAGTTTATCATCGTCAATCCAATTTTTTAATCATTCTATTTAACTGCTTAAAATAAAATTACCATCTGCAATTTGGGTAATTTAATTTAACGATAATTAATACTGTTCCCAAATACCTTTAGGGCAAAATATTTTGTCCAAAAAAGTTTAGAGTAATTAAGGGTACGTGTTGGAATCTGGTTGTTCAATTTTAAAACACGAAGTATGTATGTAGATATTAACCCTCAAACTTAATTTCAGGAACAATCATCATTAGTGCGACAATTTTACGGATATTTCTATATGTCCGTTTCAAGTGAACCCAGCGTGTTTAAATATAGGGGTAAATTAATGTTTTTAATCCGGAGAAATGCCCTTAACGTTCACATTGCTTAAATTTTTAAATAAAGCTTCGTATAATAAAACTTTAAATGTTCTGACTGACTGATTAGAACAAAAAAAATAATAATTTATAATTATATCATGTTATAATTTATAAAATTATTAGACGTCACATGCTGCTATAAACCTGGAATACGGTTAATAAGAGAAATTGAGGTAAAAGGGTAGAACGTATGTTAAATCCATTAATTTTATTGCAAACGATTTTATTCATTTATGTATTTTGTCCCTTTCTAACCTATTATCGAAACGGACACATCAGGTATACAACTTGCTGTAAATTGAAATGGTCTACAAAACGAAACAATGTACAACTATTTACTGACATCATTAAATTTTATTATTCAATGATGTGTACAGAAAATGTTAAATTGTTAAACCTAGGAAGACAAAAGTTGTATATAAATACTAGTAGTTTTGTGATTGGATATTATTTAGATTCTTTTTGGAATCTTAGCATCTGTCAAACCTTTTTCGCCGTTGCCGTTGTTCCATTGCTTTTTCCAATTTCTTTTGAAGAACTTTCCTGAAATGAACAGCGAGAAATTAATATCGTAATTGGTATCTCCGAAACCGTCCATTTGCGGACCATGTTCATTAAGACTTTTTGGCATATTTTGGGCCATACTATCCCCCATTAAAGTTACACTTCTTAACATCCTGTATATACACCTTTTTTACGTATTCTTGATTTTATCGAGATCGTCATCTTTCATACTTTCATTCATAGTTTTAGTAGCAAATGTGGAAGGAGAATGGTAGTCTGATTTGAATGGAAAGGAGAGGCTATAGAAGAAGTAAAAGAAGCATGGGAGATATTTAATTAAAAATGCAAAGAAGACAGAAGCAGGGCTCGGTAAGGTGGTGGGAAAAGGTTGGGGAGCACGTTTTGAGGAAAAAATGATGATCTGGAAGTGCTGCGTGAGGAGCATTCTTATGTATGGAGCCGGGATATGGGGAGTAAAGGAAGAAAGGAAGGTAGAGAGAAGAGGAGGGATAAAGAAGGTACTAAGGCTAGACAGATCAACTCCTGATTATGTGGTACTGCAAGAAACGGGACTGGAAAAACTTGCAATAGATGCAGGAAAAAGAGTAATCAGGTACGAAATAGACAGGAGAACGACTACGAAGGAAGACTTAGTAGGGATGGTAGTACAGGAGTTAGAGAAGAGGGAGAGAAAAGACGTCACTGTCAAAGTGGGAAAAAAGAAGGATATCATGGACAGAAGCGACTAGGATGGCAAACACGGGAGGGAATGTAAAATGGGAGGCGGTGATGAGATGGAAAGAAATTGAGGCTCAGGAGAGGTTTGGAAAGATAGGAAGGTATAAGTGTAATAAAAGTTATAAAGACATTAGCGTATACAGCGGGAAAGGGGGGTACATAGAGGGAAGATATACGAAAGAGGAAAGAATTATAACAAGGTTTAGGTGTGGTTGCGAGGGGAAATGGAACAAATATTGGATGGGGGGAGGATTATAAGAGGTGCAGATTATGCGGTAGAGGAGAAGATAAATGGGAACCCTGGCTGGAAGAATGCGACATATTAGGGTAGGAGGTAGAATAGAGCAAGAAAAGCAGGAGCGCAAAATGGAGGAGACGTTGAGAAAAGAAGAGAGGAGATAATTTGAAAGGAAAGTAATGCCAAATAAAGGTTTTTTTTATAGTTTTAGATGCATGTGATCGATGTATAGAATATCATCACCGTCATAAAATTTATCTTCATTTCTTCATGTCTGAATGTTGAACATTTTTGGTATTTTTGGATTCATTTTGATTTGAACTTCCTATAAAAATTAAAAAATATAAAATTGTGCATTTTGCATTCCATTTAAAACAAGGATTCATCATTTCCGGTATAACATGAAGTTTTGAAATCACGAAATTGTTTGGACGACAGTCGACAATTTTTATATTTGGTTATGGCACAAGTCCTTTATATAAAGGTGCCGTTCTTAGTATATTTTGGTAATTCAGTTTGTATATTTGTAATTATTTGGCGCCTGGTCTATGGGGCGCTTATTTTTATCAAGCATTTAAATAAAATAATATTAAAACATCACATTTCAATGTTTGACAATAACATTTCATAATCACTAAACGTTAGCTTAGAAAAAATGACGAGTGCTGCGCAAGAAGGAAATTAAAAAAAAAACTTACATCTTAAGGTAAATATAAATATTCTGGAACATTCTGGAATGGTACGTGGTACGTGTTATGTATTATAATTACCTTACCTTCTTTTATCGTTTTGCACTTGAGAGCTTTCCTATGAATCATAGATGGCGCTCTCATAAAATATATATCAAGGAAATTGGTTTGCTAGGAGGTAATATGTATTCTTAAAATCTACTGTACGTATATACTTTAAATATGTTGAAAAATGCTTTATTAAATTTTTTATCAAGCTAAAACTAAATTTTCAATACGGGTTAAGCTAAATTGAAAAAATTGCAGTCATAAAATCCTGTCAATTCATCAATTGGTTTTGATAATACATCATAATGGCTGATATATAAACGAATCAATTAAAACGTGTTTAAGGGTAATTCTAGTTAAATTAGAATGGGGGAGTAAATTAATCTGTATCACCCTAATAAAAATCTGATTAAGATCTAATCATTTCGATCTAGAAAAGAAGTTGGTCGTCTTGCGTCGATTATTTTTAAATTGTTTCTCAGCTTTTACTGAAGAACCTGAAAATTACATTTTTATTTAATTTGGAAAATCTATTTCAATTTAAATTAAAGTTACTTTGTGCCTAAAAACTTTGCTGATAATTAAGCTTCTTAGAATTAAATTATAACAAATTTAAATTTGAACAAATTAGTATTATTTGATTTACTATTTAATAATAGGAGGATTATTGAACGTTATTGTCATCAAAAACTTAACGGCGTCTATCAATTTTGTCCCTGCTAACAAATTGATGGTTCATTATCTGTATCACCCCAGTTTTATAGGTTGGCGCTGTTGTCATTAACAAAGCAATTAGTAAATTCGTATTGTCCTTTACGTTCTCTAACTACATTGAACACCTGGGTCATGAAATTTTACACCTATATTCATCAAGAATTCTATTAACGTTCCAATCAATTTGTTACAAATAACATTAAGTAACAAATTAACATAAAAAAAAATAAATAATTGATTCAATTATATTTTATTAAAAATTATTTAAATCTATAAATTAAAATATAAATTAAACATAACAGATCTATATAATATTTTCATATTCATTAATTCTTCTTGTCCAAGTTTCTTTCCCACTTCTTTATATTTTATAATAAAATATTGCTTCGCTTGTTTTTTTCTAGTGCGTACAACTATGTTGTTTTGCTTCTTTTCTTGGTTGGTTATACTTATTTAGGGCTTCTTCAGTCTTCGTTTTCCTCCTTTGATTTTCCTTCTTCTGTCACTTTTGGGCAGAGATCATTTTTGTTGGTTTTCTTTGCAGCTTGGCATATTTCTTTTTATTTTATTCCAACTTTTCTTTGCCTTAGTTATATCCTTACAACCTTGCCGCATTTCATTCCATACTTTTTCTTCTTCGTCTGTTTTGTGGGATCATTAATATTTTTAAAAAATATATTTTTTAGTCTTTTTTAACACATTCTATGTGATATTAATGTATACTACACTACCGCATCCTTATTTTTTTGTTTATTAAAAAATCTTTCCAAATCTTCTATTTTAAATTTACACATTAGTAATTCTTTATTCATTGCGTATTTTTTTGATTCTATTTGTTTCTTTCTCTTCTTTTTATTATGCTTCATATTTCTATGTATATTAATGTATTTTCCATATTACTTTTCCTCTTTATTTTTGTATTTTTTGTCTTTATATACTCTGTTTGTTTTTCTACATTTATTTCTGTTTGTAATTCCGGCTGAAATCGAAAGTTATTTTCTGTCATAGCTTTTTTTTATTTTTATTTTTTTTTTGCTTATTCTACATATACGCCGTGGTTCATTTATCGAAAACCTATGGTAGGAATCATGAGAGCTGGCGCGTCAAGGTCATATTTGAATTGTATGAATAAAGTTTCAGAAATCACATGTCTATTAAAATATGTTATATACATTTACTATATTGCATACTTCATATTTATCGATAATCTATGTGACATAACCTAGAAGTTAGGTTAGCACAATGCCGTTGACATGTGACATGTCAGTCTTGCATTTAATAACGACATACGTTTTTCTTGTTCCATATAATTTACATAGCAGACATACGTTTTTTATCTCTTTCATCAACATGCGGACCGAATGCGAAAAGGAAACTCATAGTGTCGAAAATTGTTGCATACAAATGGCCTTGACACGCCACCTCTCATGAATCCGACGATACATCGTTATCCTTACTTCCACATCTACACTTATCAGTCATTTACTTCTTTTGTTTCCAAGTCTCTCCATTTAAGCCCTTATATCCGCAAATATTTTTATATAAAAAGGTGTTTATTCTCATTTTTTACCTTCGCAAGTCCACGTTTCCAAAATTTTATATATATATAGCTCTAAACTTGAAAACATTTTCCAACCCTGGTCTTAATATCGCACTCTTAGGTTGAAATGATTTGTTTTTCTTTAAAAACCCTACAATTATATTTTGTCCTAAAATTATTTATTGGAGAAACAATTACATCTACTTTTTGTCACAGTTGTTTTCTTCACTTTATGCTGTTTTTTTCTGACTTTCTCTCCTTACATTCTTCTTGTTTTTTGTCTTGCTTTTTAACTCTCCTCTTTTAAGTATTGTCTCTGCTTTCTCAGTTTATTTATAATGAAAATGTTTAAAATAAGGTAATTCGATAGAATAAATTTTAAAATTCTTGAATTAATGTAACAATTTCTATAACTTTCGTGTCTAAATATTTATTATATTGTGTAAAATTGGAACCATGTCATAAGCGGCTATAAAAAAGAAATAAAAATACATATATAGGTGGCGCCTTTGGTTGTCAAAAATTGTTCACTTTGTAATAGGCAATAAATCATTTAAAGCGCATATTTTTAATCTTTTTGAAAGATGGACGGAAGTATATTTTATGGGATATTTTCTACATTGTACTTGAACTAAATAACATATTATGTTTTTTTCTCAGAAAATTTTACGGTCTAAATAATTTTAAGACGTATTTATGTCACTCTGCATCATTAAAAGACAGTTTCATTTTTGAATGTGTTTTTAACGATTTGAAAACAATTAAATTATTTTTTAATTTGAATTATTTTTAATAAGGACATGACGTAAATTGTGTTAGAGCTTTATTTACGTTGTTATAGTGTGCCTATTAGATTTCCTTATGGTCGTGATTAATTAGGAGTCTCCGGAGAATATAATTTTGTTTATAATAATACATTTTAAATCCAATCGATTTTTGATATATTGCCTTACATTTCATTTTGTAATTGTAATCTGCAATAATCGAATACAAATGATGAGAATTGAAATAAATATTTTGACAAATGTCAATTTTTGATAGGTGGCAACATTTCTTTTAGTTGATACGTTAAGATTTTTACAGTTTGGCTGTTGATCAAACTGTTGTTATGGGAAATAATTGAATCCTTACGACTATACGTTTAAATCATTATTTGAATCACCTGTATATAAAAATTTCTTAGATATGTACAAGACAATAATTAAAAATGGATAAAAGATAACAATAATAATTTTCGTGTAATAGAAACATTCATAAAATCTTTGTTTAAAATATTTTGTTTATAGCCGATAATTCAGTTATTGATAAATGTATAACTGGAGTCCAATGTATTGTAATCGCTAGTTTGACGTAGAACCTTGTTACAATAGACAGTTATTTTTTCTGTCTGGTGTTAAATTAATGAATTATTAATTTTAAATTATTATAAATTATTTTATTGATATCTGTTGGTGTTTGTGTTTAGCATTTTTTTGATACTCACAATAAAACAAGGTATGTAGATGATTTTTTCAAGTTGAAGGTTTTAATTTGCTTTTTAAAAAAAAAATAGAATTGCAACTATGAAGCGTGAGGAGATAGTTGGTATGCTTTATGAACTATTTTCCCAAAGCCGATATCAGGAACACGGATCTACAAACACAAATTATCGGCAAAACGAAACGATCAACGTAGAAATAGCGACGGATGAAGAAAATACAACTGAAAACGTTGAAAATCAGCAAATTGCGATGAAGGAAGATGAAATAAGTGAAACCGACAATTTCGGTAACATCGAGAATTCCAGTAACATCCAGAATTTCAGCAACATCGAGAATTTCAATAACGTCGAGAATTTCAATAACATGGAGAATTCCAGTAACATCGAGAATTTGAGTAACATCGAAAATTTAAGTAACATCCAGAATTTCAGTAACATCGAGAATTTAACTGACATAGAGAATTTGAGTAACAACAAGAATTTCAGTAACATCGAAAATTTCAGTAACATCGAAAATTTCAGTAACATTCAGAATTTGAGTAACATCGAGAATTTGAGTAACATCGAGAATTTGAGTAACATCGAGAATTTGAGTAACATAGAGAATTTGTGTAACGTCGAGAATTTCAGCAACATCGAGAATTTCAGTAACATGGAGAATTTCAGTAACATGGAGAATTTCAGTAACATGGAGAATTTCAGTAACATCGAGAATTTGTGTAACAACGAGAATTTGTGTAACATCGAGAATTTCAGTAACATCGAGAATTCCAGTAACATCGAGAATTTCAACAACATCGAGAACTTCAATAACATCGAGAATTTCAGTAACATCGGGAATTTCAGTAACATTGAGAATCTCAGTAATATGGAGAATTTCAGTAACATCGAAAATTTGAGTAACATCGAGAATTTGAGTAACATCGGGAATTTCAGTAACATTGAGAATTTCAGTAACATCGCGAATTTCAGTAACATCGCGAATATCAGTAACATCGCGAATTTCAGTAACATCGCGAATTTCAGTAACACAGAGAATTTCAGTAACATCGGAAATTTCATTAACGTCGAGAATTTCAGTAACATGGAGAATTTTAGTTACATCAATAATTTCAGCAACATCGGCAATTTCAGCAACACTGAGAATTCCAGTTACGTCAACAATTGCAGTAACATCGGCAATTTCAGTAACAACGACAATTTCAGTAATGTCGCCAATTTAAGTAACATCGAGAATTACAGTTACATTAACAAGCCCAGTGACGATGTCATTAACATCGACAATTTCAGTAACACCGAGAATTCCAGTTACATCAACAATTCAAATAACATCGAGAGTTTCAGTAACTTGGATAATTCCAGTCAAATCGATAATTCCAGCAACTTTGACAATTCCATGGAAATCGACAGTTCAAACGATCAAAATAGTGAAGACCCTATGGATGGATATTCCATAGAGGACCTTGGCTTAAACTGGCAAGAGGACAAGTTTGACGAAACATTTATAAACGAATTTGGATTTTCGGTGGAGGATATTGATATGGACGCGCGTGAAGAGGATTTTAAATCATCGATAAAAAACCTAATGGAAATGATTGAAAGTATTAAAAAAAATTAATTTTTACTATAACATGTATTTTTATATTATAATCATCTAGGAGCTACTAATATGTATGTAATTATATTATTTATATTTTTGACAATTAAAAATATTATTAAAAAAAAAAATAGTTAAGTTGAAACGATTAACATTGTTTTTTAAACATTTGCTTTGTGAAATGTCAGTCACATTAGTCACAGGAAATCGAGTTTTCATAACATGAAACCAGAATATTCGTTGACAATTCAACGATTAAATTATTGATTGTAGCGATTCCCAAACAAAACATTCTTTCAAAATATCAAACAATAACAAACATATTAAACAAAATAATACGAATGGAACTTTCATATTTAAAAATTTTTGTCTGTTTTATAGTTTTCTATTTGTCAAGTTGTTCAGTACCAAAGTGGACGAAATATTTTATCACATGGTTTGACGCCCAAAAATTATAGCTAAAAAACGAACAGCTATAGCAAAATATATTGTTTTATAAAATTTGTACGTATTAAATTCTTAAAATTATACAAACTGATTTGTTTTGTTTGCTTTTATAAAAATATACGGCGTGTTTAAACAATAGAAGTTGTTATTGCAGCCCGTTTTTTAAATACAATTGTTTTTAAATGAAGGGTGAATAAAAATAATAAAATATCTTAAAAATTAATAGGATCAGGTTAAAGAAAATATTTGCTGTACAATATATGGAGTATAATGTCAGAAATCTTAGAACGTTATCTATCTATCTAAGTATTTTGTGACATATAGATGTTATATTTAGATGTTTATTACAATTACAATTTCAATTAACATTATTAATTACAAAAAAAATTTTGTACATGTTCCTTATTTAGCTAAAAGTTATCGAAACACATTTTTATATATTTTATATATTTGTATGAATAATAATATAATAATAAATATATTTTATTACACTTTCACATTTTTTTACTGATTGCTTGTTCACGAGAAAAGGTAAGTATAGAATCTGATAATCTGTCAAAATATTAAATATCATAATTTGTAACACTCTTCAGTCTCTAAAAGTAATTTGATTCTTCTTCTTAGAACAATTACAAAACGAAATGTCCGACAAATTGCCGAAAATTTTAACTAAACTAACTAAAGGAAAGGTGGAAAACGAACTTAAAATTTTAAATCTCGTAATATACAAATATAAATTTTAGATTGTTTTATTGTAAAAAATTTTAAAAATAATTAAAATTGTCAAAAATATGTTAGTTGTGAACTATAATTTTGAATTGATTATCTATTGAAATAAATATTTACATATTTTCATTAAAATGATAATGGATATTTTAAATATAATGGTGTTAATTGCTCCATTTACCCTACTTTGGATACGGCGCTGAAAGTAACCAATAGATTACAAGCATATAATTACATAATAAGTTATCTGGTGATGTGGAGCGCAGTATAAGGATTCTTTAGTTTGATAAAATTTTTGCTTTACGTTTACACCTTTATTGATAAATAAAAGGTAAATAATAATAACGTGTTTGTACGTTCAACTTGCCAAGTACATTAATTACACAAATAATAATTGATAATGTGTTTGGAATTTTTTATAAAAGCAACGCTTGATAAATATTTAATGATTTAGCGTATATGGAAACTATTTTTTTCAAATATTACTCTTTTTATGTAAAATCATAATTTAATGGTTAGTAATAAGTAATAACAGTGATATATTATTAGATATAAAGGAATATAAATAATATAAAATAGTGTCCACTTGGGATAAAATACCGGAGAAAGTTCGAAGACTTTCCGAGATAGAAGATAATACACCCCTTGTTTTGGGTTAGTTATTCCGGAGAGATTACTCGAGGGCATCGGAAATACGTAAAATATGATTTATGATCGAATATATGGTGATTTCATATAGGTATCAGTTTATATACAATCATGGTTATGATAGAAAGCGGGTTCACTTTCTTATTTTATTGATATGAAGGAATATATTTCGGTAAGTTTTATTTTCACGGTGTGTTTTGTTTAATCTCACATAAGACATATATTTTTACGAGATGAAGTAAAAATATCTATGACGACGTTTTATGAGTTGTTATTTTTCTTTCTTTTATGATATTTTAGTTTCCTTTTTGAATCGTTGGTTTGCCGCTATAAAGGTGATTTAATGGTTAGGGAATGAATAGCATTGGCCTTAAATTAAATAACCATTCGGGTCGTTAGTGTTCCAGCCACCCCCATTCATCAAAACAGACGCGACACACTTAATAGAAATAAAAATGCGCGCGTATACAGTAACTGTCGTAAATAACATATTTCACGAAAAATATTTCGTGGGGTAAATGGAATACGTGTACTGTTTGCACCGCAATGTAAGTCATAAATAAATCCAAAAGCCGAGCGGAAGAATGCGGTTATTTTCTTCACATATGCGCTTGTTCACGTACTATAGTTGGGGGTAGTTTAAAGTTATGGTGCGCATAACTCAAGCCCAGATTGCCTACTTCGCGGTTCGTTTCTCCTGTAGAGTTTTATCCTTTGTTATTTTAATTCTTATCGTTTACTCGCTTTTCTCCATCTATAGTCCTACTCAGCAAATTCACTCGTAAAATTTTATAAAAGGAAAAATGAAATATACGAACTCTAACCAAAAATTGAAAAATATTGAAATATATCACATATCCTGTCAAAAACAGCTAACCCCACGGAAGTAAAAATTCTGAAACTGTTTTATTCCATTTTCATATATATTCACAATTTTATATCACATGCCACTTGTCAACGAAATTTATACTGAATCTTCACTTGATGTATGCATTACCATTACCTAGTTGAAAATACACTAAAAGTCATAAATAATTCTATAAAGTTTTCGTTACATATTTCAAAAATTTTATAAAGAAAACATATATCTAGATGAAATATTAGAATCTGATATTAAATAACATATTGGTGTATTTTTTTTCTGAAAAAAAGAATATCAAAAGAATTATTTATATTATTGTTAATTGAAGATATTTACGTGTATATTTACATCTCTTTATAGAGAAACCCGTAATATTAATTATAACTTATAACAAACCAAACCTAGGTGGTTTCCTATTCATGTACGAATGAATATACTTTTATTTTAAATTGTTTAATTACTGAATAGTTTTTTTAAGGTTGACACAAAATTTTCTAATCTTTAACTATTTAACTGCGTAAGTTAAGTCACAAGTCATAACATTTATAGCTGAATTTTTGATAAATGCCAACTAACAAATCTTTAACATTTTTAACCAATTTTTTGTTGCCCATAAGCTGAGTTATTGACAATTTTATTAACAATGTTAAATTTATATTTTTAACTATCTGACGTAACTTAAGTAACAAAATATAAAACTCGATTTTGCTAACTGGAAATGAAAAAAAAAATCTTATTTAGCTGTCGACTCTAAAACTGTTAAATCAATTAGAAGTACCTAATTTTTGACAGGTTGTGCAAATTATATGACAAGATTTTTGACAGTTGCTACTAAAAATGTAGTCCGATAAAGCTTTTAGCGTCAAATTTGTCAAAATATTTAGCCGTCAATCTTGTTGACACTTTAACTGTCAATATCAACTCGTTTAACTATCGAATAGTTATTCAAATAGCAAGGCTAATTAGAAGTAACAGCCGTTTCTACTTTTGTTTTAAATGAATATTCCAAATCCGATAAAAACAAAACTCAGTCCGATTCAACAAGAACAAAACAAACCAAACATAAACAAACAGAACCGAAGTCAATTCTTTAGTTGGTATGAGTTGGCTTGCATTAATCTTACATTTAGTTGAATTTAATGGATCTTGGATTAAGTTCTAAATTCAATTAAACCAACACACCGACCCCTAATTGAATTGAACCCAAAGTAATCCAATCATACCTACCGTAATCAAAACAAACTTAAAATAAACCAACTAATTCTTATGGAAATTCAAATGAACCAAATCGCACTAAAAACCAATAAAAAAGGTTTGTACTGAACTGAACTGTACTGTATTGGCTTGAATGGGTTCGAATCTATCTTACATATAATTGGTAAGTTGTGTTGGATTTCACATGCCTTCATTTGAATTCGAGCTTTGTTCCAATCCAACGAAACCCACTTAAACCCAAACCAGTCAATTTCATCGAAAGCACCCGAAATGAATTGGATTGAGTTGGCCAGCAAAGAACATTTAGAAAAGAAACTCTAACGCAGGACCATATATTCATAATAAAAAAATTGATAGAAAAGAAAAATGGAATAAATCGAAATATATAAGCGGCTTTTCTAGATCTGGAAAAAGCTTCTGATAGTATACCTAAGCGATTAGTATGGAATATTCTAAAACAAAGAGGAATAGGTCATCAATTGAGAAATGGAATTCAAAGTTATACCTAGGAGTAAATGAAGAAGGAAAGGTGGAGAGTGATATAAATGACATCATATGTACCACACTTTAAGGAAATCATTTATAAATAAAAGGTACATATCAATTAAGACAAAACTGAGTATTTTAAACAATAGCAGTGAAAAAAGTAAACTCCAAGCTATGGAAATGAAGTACCTAAGAAGAAAGGAAAGGCAGAATTAAGAATGAGGAAATCAGGAAAGAATAAGAACCTCTTCAAGAAACAATAGAACGTCCACAAGCAAAATAGTTTGGGCCTTGCAGAATAAATGAAGAAAGACCTGTAAAAATTATATGGGAAACTAGAATTTATGGTAAAAGAGCAATAGACCTTAGAAAACATGGAATATGGAAATAAATGAAATATTAAAACGAAGAAATATGAGTTTATGAAGTGCAAAGAAGACAGCAAAAAACAAGAGAAGACTGTATTTAAGACTGAATATAATAAGTAAATTACATGTAATTTTACACCTAACGGTAGAAAGTTTCTGACTATATATTGTTTTTGATTTAATAATAATAAAATTCTTCTCTTCTTCTTTTTGCTTGTTCTTTGATTAGTATTAAGTTAGATTTAGTTTGGTCATGTAGTTAGGTTTTGTTTGTTGTTAGTTAAGTTGGGTATGAATTTGGTTCAACTGGGTTTTGTTAGGGCCCTCTTCGCCGGAAGCCAGTTGGTTTGCTTATTTAGAGATTGCCTCAACCCAACCTAATGCAAAACAACACACATGCAACTCTAAATTCACCACATAATGCATTCAATAAACTGTTTTTTTTTATCTAGATCCTTATGTTAGACATTAAAATATCTTTGCCTGAAGGAGTTTTTAAATTATTCAGTAAAATTCTCTGTCAATAATTCCAAAACATTTTTTTATTTCGTCATGTATGCATGCATCGCAAAAATGTGAAATGTGAATTTGAATTTCCAGCAAAATTATTATGCTTTTTGTTTATGTTTGTTTATTATTTCATATTAGATTTTCATGTATATTTAATTAAATTTATTTCTCATATTATAATTTAGTATTTCATGAAATTTAAATACGACATGATTCAGTATAACAAAGCAAGATTAAAGGTGACCGTGTAAAATGTAATGATGAAAGACGGGTATGGATCGTATGAATATAACACAATTACGACATTAAACGATGCAATGGTTGCAAAGTGTAATTACGCTGGAAATGCTACATTATTGAATTATTGTCGTACTAGGGTAAGTTATATGGATACGTCTTAGCATTACGAATCATAAAGTTGGATGAAAAGATAACCCGAGTTTATGTTCCACTTAGTTTCGCAGGATGTTAGTAACGGTTCCCGAACAAGATATTGCTCTTAAACACTGCGTTATGGATGTATAAATATTAAACAGGTAACCCTTGCCACTGAAATGTTTTATAATTCGAACGAAATGCTAAGAATGATAACAATTAAAGCTTCGCTTTTGGCGCTACACGCAAGAAGGATTAAGATGGCTTTGTCATCAAGGTAATGGAAGGGTCTGAATATCTTGAAACGATTGTCTCATTAATGTATTCTCAAATCAAAGATAGAATGACTAATGTGAGCGATTGTTTGTCGTTCAAGATGGAGTTGAATGCCTAGAGCCCTGTATACATGATGTCGTTACTAATTTGGCCTGTTTTGTGTGGGAAAGACACGTGGCGGCGGTCGACATATTGTCTTAATATCAGGACCGGTTTCCAAATTTTCTTGTACAATGAATAACATACAAACTTTAAATTTTGTTTATTGATTTGTTAAAAGTATTATTTTACTAAATACGATTTACATTTTTTTTGACCCAAATTTAAAAAAACTCCTAATGAGCTGTCAAGATGACGAGAAATTCTTATTACCTACTTTGATATTTCCACTTTATTTATTCCATCCAATTTTCCATGACGATACGTACCAAATGTCCTCATTTCCTCTCGTCCTTTTACATCTTATTTTCTCACCTTTTCTCCAGCCTCTATTACCCATTTATCCGTCATAACACTATATTTTGGTATATTTTTGTCTAAGTGTTCTATTTCTCATTTCGCCATACCTTTTCCACTTCGTTTTCCGCCATATCGATTCTATGTTCTTTTGATGTGACTCCACCTTTCGAATTGTTTCTCCTGTCCAATTTAACTTGTCGTCTTCTTCCTTTTCAACATCTCTTCTGTTTTGTTCGTATTAGAAAGGAGCGAAAATTCGTACCATAGACTAGACTTATTGCCAAAATTTGGAAAGAGCAAGTTCTAACAATGATATATTTCATTATAGTGTTTGATTCAATAAACTTCGCTAAAGTCAATGAAAGAAGCAAATAAAATGTTGATTTTTTCTCCTTTCCTTATAAGGAAAATTAGTAAAGACATTTTAAGAATTCTACCGTGTATTGATGTCGAAAGCTATAAATAAATTGTTGAATCCTTTAAAAAGAAAAGAAAAAGGAGTTAAAAAATTTAAAAAAATATATATTATATTGATGGTAAGTAAAGGTCGGAAATAAGCAATTATTTGTTTCTGTTAAGTGGTTAGTTAAGTTCCTAATGCCGGATCTGAATGTGGCCTCTCTCTTGCACATGCAACCAGGGTTCTTGAAACCGCTTCGACCTCTTAACAGTTTCGGCTTCATTAAAGCAATTAATTAGACAGCCAGCAATATTCGCTCCGATTGCTGACGGCGTCTTTGTGTTGGTGACGTCTGTCGATGAACCGTTTGTCGTCTTTTCGTCGATGCTACGCCCTCAGGCTTACTCGACCGGAATATTCTCGTTGTCCCGTACCGCTATCATCTACTACTTGGTCGAGACAAAACATAAATCCGTACTAGTGTCGACACTTCCGTATCTTCTAAATCAAAACAAGTCCCCTTCGGATACGATACTCTTCTACTAGACCAAACATTCTGCACGGATTCACATCCTGAACTGAAACTTTACCTAACTTTCTTGTCGTTGTATTTCATTCAAAGTTTATTAATTTTAAAGATAAATTAATTTTCTTAATGACATGTTTGCTTCATGAAAACATTATTTATTGTATTTTGTAATATTACATTAAATTTCCCTTGCAAATAGTTTTATGAACTTTTAAATTATTACAACCATTTATAAATTAGTAAATTGTCATTAAATTCCGAAAATTATATATAAATTTTTTAAAATTTGCCATTGTTTACATTTTTGAGTTGAACGGTTTATAGTAACATGGAAATATTTTTTTTTTGAACACACGTTACAAACCAGGGTATCTCAGTATAAATATGTTGAGTGACAACTTATTTTCTGGATTTTTTGGACTCATCAGCTTGTAAATAATCATTTAAGTGTCGTGTAATTCCGGGTAAATTGAACACTATAAATACAAAGGCAGCCCGTGACTTTATGGAACCGGCATTATCATTTAAAATAAACAAAGGTGACTTACATGAATGCTTTAGAGGTTACAGGCGTTACAGCGAATAATAATTATTAAGTTTCAATTCCTGTACACATGATAAGAGTCTTCAAGTATCGAGTTCTACAAGTTGTTGTTTTTGGATAGCGCAGTAAGTTATCATAAAGATAAGCATCGTTCGACCGAGACTATAATAAAATGTATAGCAATGACCAATGTTTTCATATACAGGTGTCCTGACATTATGGTAATATAATAATATTTAATTTATATTTTTTATTAAAAAAAAATACACATCATTCAATTTCAACTATCGCACATGACTGACGGCTATGTTTATCATATTTTTTTTATTACAAATTACAAATTAGAAATGATCAAAATGCAAACTACGTTAATCATAGATTGTACCTCATCATTAATTCTTTAGGTTTTTCGCATTTTGTTGCAATGTGTATGTGATTTGTGAGTTTCTTCTGCGCTTGTAGGAGTATATTGTTATTAAAATTTTAAGAAATTTAAGAATATCGTAACAATATTTTTAAACTTTTTCATTAATTTTTTTTTAAACAATACTAAAATCATAGAAATTGTGAAAATGCTTTGGGGCACTGGATAACACCATTAATACGTTAATCAAATTCGATAGAATTCCCATAAAACTAGTAGTAAAAGATAGTGTACCAAATTTTAACAAAAGACCACACGCCGAGCACCGTTTGAAAATAATACGACTTTAACGGACTCGAAAACGAAACGGGTTAAAGAATAAGTTTATTAATCAAAATCTTTAAACTTTAACTTTAAAAGTCACATATAAAATTCGAAATAAGCAAATTGAACGGAATAAAATCGAAGTAATAAAAATGTTTGTTAAGTTTTAACAAATTTTAAATTTCACAAACGGAAATGAGTCGACTCAGTTTTTGTAAGGTTTTATTATAAGTTTATATATTTAGACCAACAGAAGACACAGAATATTCTCTCTGGAAAGTCTGCAAGAAGAAAAATCGCCCGCAAGCTTTCAATCCACCAATACACAAAGAGGACGGAAATTGGGCCAAAACTAGCAGAGAAAGGGCAGCCGCCTTTGTCAATCATTTGGAAAAGGTTTTTCAATCATTTCCACCTAATCAATCCAATAGACAGAAATGAAGAAGAAATGAATTCTTTTTTAAGTTCACCTTACCAAATGGAATTGCCACTCAAAAAATTCACAATCAAACAAATAACTAACTCCATAAAAAATAGACTTAATCCTAAAAAGAGTCCTGGATACGAAATCACAGCAAGAATCCTACAACAGTTGCCCATTAAAGCAATAAAGTTTTTAACATTCATAATGCTTGTATAAAACTACATTATTTTCCTGCCCAATGGAAATTATACTACTACCAAAACCTGGAAAACCGCTGGAAGAATTAAGAGTCATATAGGCCAATAAGTTTGCTGCCGATAATGTCAAAACTCTTTGAAAAGTTAATCAAAGACAGATTACTACCAGTACCAGTCATCGAACTGATTTGCAATCACCAATTTGGCTTCAGACAGGAACACGCCACGGTAGAGCAAATCCATCGAGTAACACAGACCTAGAGGACAAAAAATATTGTGCTGCAGCCTTTCTGGATATAAGAACTCTGATGTGTCATCAACTGATCTGACGAAATCTGGGAGAAAGTTCGTAGTTAAGTTAGAATTATTTACTTGCCAAATAATACCTTTATGTAAGTGTACTATAAAAGTCAATGTCTATAAGATACTAATTACCATCTAAACATAAACTACAAACTATAAAACTTACCAAAAACTTATATAAATACGAATTGGGAATTACGCTAAATTTCATACGCCATTGCATATATTAAAATGTGCTAAGTACTGCTAACTAAAAACGAAAAATACAAAAATTCGTTTCTGCGCATTGATGACGTAACAGAGTTCTGGAATGAAAAGACCTATACCTCTTCCCTATTTCCTCCTTTTCAAATCCTACCTTGCAAACCGCTACTTTATAGTGAAACATCCAGAAAAATAAACACAAATTCATAATCAAGTCTGGAGTTCCATAAGGCAGTGTCCTAGGACCTCTACTATATTATATACGGCCAATGTACCAAGAAGCGACAAAAGTTTAGCAGCAAAATTTGCAGACGATACTGTTATTTTAGCTTCACATAAGGATAACAATCTTGCTTTAGAAATTCTACAAAAACATCTTTCTAAAATAGAACAATGGTTAAACAAATGGCGTGTCAGGGCAAATGAAACTACATCAGTCCAAGTGACTTTTACAAACAGAAAAACTGCCCTCTAGTTGTAATTAATAAATATCAACTGTTCCATCGCGACGAAGCTAAATACCTTGGAATGCATCTTAATAGACGGTTGACATGGAAAAAGCATATCTTTACAAAAAGGAAGCAACTGGGTCTTATGCTTAGACAGCTATATTGAATGATGGGTCGACAATCTCAGCTATGAATAAACAACAAACGTTTGGTGTACAAAGTGATCATCAAGCCCATTTGGACCCATGGCATTCAACTCTGGGGTATCCACATCAAATGGGTTATTGGAAAGGTTTCAATCCAAATTGCTACGAAATATTGTAGAAGCCCCGTGGTTTGTTCCAAACTACATTATAACACGTGATCTCCAAATCGAAACAGTGAAATCAGAAACAAAAGACTTCTCCATAAACTATTCTAAAAGACTAAGTTCTCACCACAACAGTTTAGCACTAAATCTTATGGCACAACCAACCACACAGCAAAGACTCAAGCGCACACACACACACCATAT
Organism: Lethrus apterus; assembly: GCA_018397195.1. Taxonomy (NCBI): domain Eukaryota; kingdom Metazoa; phylum Arthropoda; class Insecta; order Coleoptera; family Geotrupidae; genus Lethrus; species Lethrus apterus. The sequence continues at coordinate 21,512 of JAFFZR010000640.1, forward strand.
GATCTTATTACTAGATTTTAAGTTTCATATATTGTTTAAATTTCTTCTACCCCAAAGGTAAAACTAATTAGATGTTAATTATTAGATTAAAGGGAACCACCACTGGGAGGCTTCCTACATGACAATAATAATTTGTTTATTGTATAATGATATACAGATTGCAAATAAATGGGAAAACAAATATATATATTTAGAAAGATTGTATAGAAAAAAAAATTTGAAATTTGGTGTCAAATATGTAGCTGCATTTAAAATTGTGTTGATTTGAAAATATGTTTTGATTTATATTCGATTTAAATATAGAGGGTTATCTTTAGTAGGGTATGTTGGACAACGGACCGTGTAACCGGAATTGCTTGCACATTTCAAAATTTCCGCTTGTTGGATATTAGTTCACAGATATTGAAATAGTTCGTGAAAAATGTGAATATGCCAACATAAATCTGTCGTTATGAATGTCAAAGGATTAAATGATGCTTTAACAATGTGTATTGCGGACAGTGGTCGCTTAGCGGCGCTATAGAATATTTTACGGTTTAGCGACCACCACTGTAATTATTAGTATTCTGAATAATAGCTTTAATTATCCGGTTTCATTGTCTAAAAGTAACGAGCGCCGTGCTCTTTTAGGACGTATAGGCTGACCGACGTCGACATGCCCTTTACGTCCTCCGTATGTCGGTTGTTCTTTCATATATTTTCGAGTCGACATACTTCAACATGAATACATCGTCAGCGTTTGTTGTTCTCCCGTACCAATTAGCGGTTATAATGCATTAAGTTGAGATTTGCCAATATATTTGATCGGCTGCTGATGTAATGAATATATAAACATCAATTAACATCATCCCCTTCGCAATATGACGGATGATGAAGTGCATATAATGTTTACTTACAGAATGCAACCTATCGCATTGACCAGCAGCTTTAACATGATCATTCTGTGAATAATGCATAACCCATACTGGACTAACTAACACTAACGCTATCTCTCCTGATAACGTACGTTAGTTATTGGATGGTTATTGCTACGCCTCGATTATACGTTGACATGTATATCTAATCCCATACTCATGGAAACACCTTCCAATAGCTACATAGAACAGCGTCAAGAACAATAAACTCACCCTTGCCTTGAGTTAGCAAACGCTTGATGCATTCGATATATGCACTGGTTTGCAATTAAAACGGCGTTGACTGCTCCCCATTCCCAAAGCTGGGGACACTCCGCTATATAATACTAGTAATCAGTGACTCAACTAATATCGCATAATTGCCACCAATTTTACAATGTAAAAGACAGTTTGTATCTAAAATAAAAAGTATTTATATACTGAGTGTTTCATCCAAAACAGAATTTGTGTTCTGATACCAATCGGATATGCATCAGTAGTCTATTATTTTTTTTTCTCAAAAATAAATTACTTGTACTTAGTTATGTCATAAGTAATTGCTTTTTTTAAACAAATTGAATCAACTCCAATTACCCCTTTTTGAATTATTTTAATCGATTATAAATTGTCGACGTACATGGTGGACCTACGTCTTTTGGACTTTAGGTAATAACAGAACATGAAAAAAGAATAAAAAATGATGGATCAGTAAGTATATGTCATTTCATTCGAGAACTCTGATGCGTCATCAATGTGCAGAAACGAATTTTCGCATTTTTCGTTTTTAGTTGGTATCACTTGGCACATTTTAAATATGTAGATTTTCGTTAATTGACAAATAAAGGTTTTTTTTACTTAAAAAATATCAGAGTGAAAATATCACGTTTCTGTTGATGATTTTTTTAGTTTTTACTCTGTTACTCAATTTTTACTTTTCTTTTCACTTGCCATTTCTATTCTTGTTTAAGTTTTGTTCCCTTTTTATTACTGAAGAAAATATGGGATTTTCTGTACGTTCACTGAATTTATAGTATGTGTTGGTACAATTTGTCAACGTAGGACATATTCGACGTAGCGTCATCAGGGCCGTCCTAAGATATTTGGCGCCCGTGGGTTACTAACAATAATGCGCTCCCGTTCATAAGAAAATATATAGAAGGGGAAGCGGGGTGACCAGTGAAGTTTTACAAAAGTTTCAGAACTAGAAAAAGTTAATTCAATTACAAATAAATAAGGTGACTAATTGTTTTTTGCCAAAAAGGAGTATGGATGGATGAAAAAAGGTTGTTGTATGGATTGGGTTCGCTCCGTAAATTGAAATTCAAAAAGTCATTTATAGTTGGATCGACATGGGTTAGGTTCGCCCATAATTGAAATTATTGAAATTCAAAAGGTTAGTTTTTAAAAGGGCTTAGGATCGCTCCGTAATTTTAAAATTTATGGCTGTGTTAGGTTTGCTCCAAAATTCAAATTATCAAATTATTGAAATTCGTAAGGTCCGTTTCTAAAAGTTTATAATTTATGGTTGGGTTCGCTCCAATTCAAACGGTAAAAAAAGTTAAAAAAAGTGTACAGAAGGAGTAACAAGGAGCACAAAAGAAAATGCAAAATTCAAATAACCTATAAAAACAATTGCCGTCCCAAAAAGCTGTCGCTTTCTTTATCCAGCTAATCTAAAATTTCAACGCTGGATCGTTTGATTCCAAATTCGTTTCAAACCTTCCCTCCAAATTTTTTTGTTTTTATTTTCTTCAATAGCCTGATATTTAAGAGCTTTTTCATCTTGCAAATTAATAATGATTACATATCTATTCAGTGTGTGCTTTGTTTCCTTGATATTCGTGCATTTTTTAAAACCAAATTTTATACCGTCATCAATGGACATTAAGATTTACTTCATTTTGTGAATTTTTAATTATTGATGTATAATAAATTCAGTATTTTTGTTGATGTGACGATTATAAAAGTAATTCTTTTTGGAATCATTGCATCAATTTATGAATTCTAGAAAGAAATATATTGTTCATTTCAGAATGTAACTTACTTTAATTTACTTCTACTTCTATAAATTAAATGTGTACCAACTTTAAGAAAGTTAACATTTTTGTAATATTTAAACATATGTTTGTTATATTGAATTATTGAGGAAATTTATGTTCTCCAATATTTTAAATTAAAATCCCTAATCATGCGCATCAGTTGTTATAATAATGCTTACGTAAATGGAAGCATGTGTGTTATTTTACAAAATGTGGAAGGAAAAATATTTGTTTTATTAGTTTTACAGTTTTCAATAAAAATTACCAAATAAATAGTGGGTATAAAATTTTATAATACAGAGAAGAATAAAGAATAAATTGTTAAAATTAATGTTTTCAGAAAATTAAACACTGAAAAAAATTCCAATTACAATATTTTTATCAACATTTTTTTAAATATAATTTCATATTGAATGTGTTCCATGTTTTAGATATCAATTGTTCATCGCATAAATTTAACAGGTAAAGTGGCGAATAGTCAAAGCAATTAAATGGTAAATTTAGGAATAATTAAGTTTACGTATTAACGGAATAGCTCGCGGCGAACCATGACTATAAATTATTAGTACGCAACATAATCATCTATGTGCGCCTAATGCAACACATGAATATGCACGCGTTGGTCAATTTGTTTCCAAATGTACTACAATACATCAAGCTTTACTTGTCGTTAAGTCCGTCTGTATTAGCGGCGCACTGACACATGGACAAATCTGTTTGCACCATTAGGATATTTCACCAAAATTACATTTGTCAGGTGGAATTTAATACTACTCTACTATCGTGTTACTGCTAATGATGCTTCCATTACGAAAAATGAAAAATACTTTACAAACATTTTACACGAAAATAATACGCAAATTCACTCCAGTTCAATTAAACGAACATATAATGAATAATTATTCAATAAATAATATTTAGCTGAACCCCAATAAATTTTGGAGCTTATTAATAGAAGGAAAGGCACTACCAACATACCCAAAGTAATGACTTATGAGAATGAAACAATAAGCGATCCTAAGGAGATTGTTAATGCTTTCGTTTTTCAGTAAATCTTTTACGAGACCATCTTCACCGGAAACACATAATAATCATTCGTTTTATAGCAACTGTTTGAATGTAAAATCGTTTACCGAATTTGAAGCCTGTATTAAAAAAATTTAAACCTAAAGAAACAAGTGCCCTGATGGAATACATTCATTTTTGCTACGAGACTGTACGTCCGTTCTTGCTTATCCTCTCTCCATTTTATTTAATCTGTGCTTCAAATATAATTGTTTTCCTGATTATTTAAAAGATTCAAAAATTTGTCCGGTTTTTCTAAAAGTGAGGTGACTAATTTTTGGCCAATTGCAATAATTAATTTTTCTAAAGCATTTGAAATTTTATTATATGAGAGTATCTAGAAATAACATTACAATATTCCAACATGGATTTATGAAAGGGCGTTCGACAATTTCGAATCTTTTTAATGTCGCACAACATATAGCTGAAACAATTTACCAACAAGCTCAAACGGATGTAATATATACCGACTTATCTAAAGCGTTTGACAGGCTTGACCATGGCATTCTCCTTGACAAACTTGGTTCGTTTGGTATATCTGATTCATTAATAGATCTATTTCGGTCCTATCTGAAGGATAGGTTTCAGTTCGTTTCTTTTAATAGTTATAAATCTGCTAAATATCTTGCTTCATCATGTTTTGTGCTTTTTTTTTGTTTTTGTATTTGTACTATTTTTTTGTATTATTTTTGTATTTATTGTATTTTTACTATTATTTTGTATTTGTCCTATCCTATAATTGGATTTTTCTGTTGGACAGTGTAATTAAATAAATAAATAATTAAATAAATAAATCAAAAAAATTGAAATTTATGACAATAAATAAGTTACAATACGAGAACACAGCACGTTTTGTATGAAGACGTAGCAGATTCCAAATCTAATGAGCAAAAATGTAAATAAATCAAAAATTACAATTTAATAATGTAGGTTTTGGTTTGCATCTCCAGTTGTACATTTACGACTTCCAATAAATAAAACATACTATTCCATAGTTATGGATTCGCTTTTAAAATGCCTTATCATCACCTCCATCTAGCAAGATCTTCACATAGATTTTATATATTCCGTGAGATTGCACAATAGTGGAGAAAAATGCTCAAAACATTATAGGATAAAAGAGACAAGTACTCATCACAAACTTACTTGAAAACTAGGAAAATAAATTATAAATCAGATATAATTCTAGCAACTGAGAAAAATTTGATGATTGTGTGATGTTTTTGTGATTTTTAATATACATAAATTTATAATGTATAAATATTTCGTATTTTGTAGTACGTGATTTGTCAATGAAGTTAACCTGCAATTATAGAGAAATTGATGTATGGATCGGTGTAGCATTAGACGTGCCCGGACTACCGGGAATGTGATTTACTGCAATGCCATTGATTAGCAAATGTCACATAGGCTGAGATGCGACGCGCTGTTTAGCATAATGCACGCTAATCGGTAAACGGCCAAACACTGCTCCATGTCCATCAACATCAAAGCTATTACTTGTCAACTATCCGACTAATCTCATTTCGGTACACCTGTATCCGTAATGCATACATATCATTGCACCCTATGGCACATCAAACAATCGATAACTTAAATATTTTTATGAAAATCATAAATATTCACAACAATCATTTTCTTCAACGAAATATAACAATGAACTATATGTTACTAGTAAATTACCGCGTAGGAATAACTGAAAAAAGAACACTAATTGTTAAGATTAAGTTCTCAACCATATAATCAACGCTTTCTGATACTTTATTCTTCGTCTATTCTTTCACCACCAATTTATCTCTACATTTCCGTACATTCAACGCACAATTATATTCTCTTTTAAACTTGTACATTGTCTCTATCCAATCCAACATATCCATTTATTACCTTCCTTAGATTCCGTACCTTTTTTTTTCTAACGTGTATCCTTATCCTTTTATTCCGTACATTCAACCATTAATATTTTCTATTAAACTTCTACATCTTTTCCATCCAACCCAACATATCCATTTATTATTTTCCTTAGACTCCTTAGCTTTTGCTTTTTTCTAACGTGTATCATTCTTTATCTTTTTATTGAAGCAGGTTAAGTTTTGCAAACATATCACCATTTCGGGCAATTTCTTGGATTACAATGAACCATGATGTAGATTTGTCAACCTAACTTTATCCACAACGTCATCCGCATTCCTTCTATTTCACATTCTTCACTCCCACCTCATACCAAACTTATGGTATGAATAATAATAATGGATAATGGAATTAAGAGAAAAAGAAAAGAAAACAAATCAGTAATGAATATATGCATCAAGAAGCTGAAAGGAAAATTATGAAAAAATTGAAAAAAGAATCCTATAAAAGATTAAAATGAATGAAGATCGAGTAGAAAATTGTCAATAAATAATTGAGATGATGAATATTAATGTCCCTGATGTGAAGAAAAAAAAAAATACATTAACATATACAGCAAATTAAAATATATTACTTTTAAACTGTGCGATGATCCACCTTTTTGCAGATTATGATAACTGCCAGTTAAATGTTATGGTTAGTTTAATGTGTGCATATAAATCAAAAACAAATTGTTGTTAGTAAAATTGATTGTGTTAATATATTTATATGTCCACACCTGTGTTGGTAGTTAAAATAAATGAAGAATAATTTGTTTAAACTAAAATAATAGTGATGCAACGATGATAAATATTGCAGTGATTGTGGCAACGCGATACCAACCTAATGATTTATACGTTTGTTCAAAGGGTGCTATTGTTTAACATTAATTTAGATATATAGATATAGTTTAATGGCTTTTAGTAGGTGATTAAATCATCTGCGCCTACACTGGTGGTTTTTTGTTTGTATTCTTTGAAATATTTATTACATCGACTAATGACAATTATACGAATGAAACGTATGGTTTTATTTAGTAAATAACGGCGAGTAATATTTCATTTTCACAACGTTTCGAATTTTCAATTATATCGTGCAACTTCCCCCAATAGTTAACATTGATAAGATCATTTCCGGTAATACACAATAATTGCATTATATCAAACAAAAATTGCTTATGTACCTGTCATACTAATTACGCTTTTACTGGCAATTTACGATTGCTATCACGACGTGCATATATTTTCAGATTTAAATAATTGCGACTTAGGATTTACACCATAAATTAAAATTAGCTCAATTTGATAGCAAGAGCATCAATTTGGAAACCGATGCAAAATCAATAATTTCTTCGCGTTAATTATTAATTAATTCTCATCATGAAATGGTAGGTAATTACCATTTTCAGCTTACATAAATGCACTTTTATTGGGCATAAAATTATAGTATAATGTTTGTGAAATTTTGATGCATTTTCCAAGTTTGATTACTCGAATACATTACAATTACTGTCCGTAACGCTCGAACCAATCATCTCATATAAAGCACCCCCTGGTGTTGTATAACAATGTTCGTTTTTCAATATCTGGTTGTAATGGAAGAGCTTTTGCTTTATTGACGTTCATGTTACGTTATCATGCATAAAATTGCGTTTATAATTAATTATTATTTATATTAATATCACGATTAATCATTTAAATGTTACATTATGATTAAAATCTTCAATTGAATATCCAAATTATTTATTTTTAAATTCTTTAAAATATCGATTTTAAATTATTTAAAATTGGCATCATAAACTGAGACGAGTTTCGATAAAAAGATGACGAACCTGGGGAATAGCGAAACCTATTCAAATAGCAACAGAACTACATAAATATAGGATACAAATTTTAAGGATGAGTGAGATTAGATGGAAGAATAAAGGAAAATTGAAGACTGAAACGAAGGAGAAACGATATTTCGGAAAAGAAAAAGACTCATGAAAATGGATAGGATTTATGCTCGGAAAAGAAACCATTAACGCTCTACTAGACTGGGAAACGATATCCGACAGATTAATATACGCCCGCTTTAATACTAGATTTCAAAATACGACTAATTTATTGTTAATCGAGGCCGCGGGCCTCGAATAAATTCAAGTTAAAGAACAATTCTACCAACAATTGCAAGGACTATAAGCTCGAATATCTAAGAAATATAAAAGAGATTTTATACTTATGGAAAGAATGTTCCTCGCAAGAAAACCAATGTAGTAACTTCTGTGCACAAAACGGTTTTGAAATGGAGCTAGCTCGTTCCCCCATAAGAATATTCATAAGACAACATGAACATCTTCATCATCAACACACAACCTTATAGACCAGGGGTGGCTAGCTTCATTATATACATGATCGACTATTTTTCTTAAAAATGTGTCGCAATCACCTACTAAGATATAAGAGATTCAAGGGACTAGGTTCGCTCCGTAATTGAAATGAAAAAGATTACAGTTTTTCAAATTTTTGGATAAAGATTCGTGTGCGAGGGTTGAATGTGTTGGGTTCGCTCCGTAATTAAAATTCAAATGGTAGTGTACAAAGGAGTAATGCTGGACGATCGACCAAAAATCGCTTCGCGATCGACTAAAAATCGCTTCGAGATCGACCGATTTATCGCGATCGACTTGTTGGCCATTCCTGTTATAGACCATATAGCTATTGCAAGAAGATGGAAAAGCTCACTACTAGATGCCAGAGCACAACGGGGAGCATAGCAACATACCATACATTGTTAAGAGCAAAGTTAAAAATAATAGCCAAGAAGAAACGTAAAGAAGACAGTAGGATAAAGTACAACGTGCATTGGCTGGAAGAAGAGGAAACGAAAATAAGTTGGTGGAACCTAAAAACGGTTATTAAAGACACCTGAACAAACACTAAAAAAGAGAAATATCAAACCATTGGGATAAGATGTAGAAGCATTAAACAAAAACTTCTAACAGTAAAAGATGACATAAAAAAGCAGAATTACAAAGAGAGTATACAAAGGCCCATAAACAAGTCAAAAAATACACCAGAAAAGACAAGAGAGCTTATTACGAAAACATAGCAGCTGAAGTCGAACAGGCGGTAAAGAACGACATGAAAACTCTATATAATAATATGAAAAAATTAAAAACAAATCGAAGCCAAAGGTAATTTATGCTGTTATAAATATAGGTGTTCCGCAAGTTTTTGTTTTAGGACCAAACTTTTTATAAAATTTACTATTCACAAAATTTTTAGGACTCTACATCTTGTAATATATATTGTTTTAGCTTAATTAAAATGTTTAAAACTATCACTTACTAAATTCGTTATATATTACTTCAAAATTAAAACCCTTTTATTTTTCCGAAACGCAATCAATTTGTTTATTAGAATTATATTTTGGTTGAGGATTTCTTGATGTATTTATAGTTCAGAATCATCATGAATGGTTGGTGCCATTTTCACAGCGAAACTCCTGTAAAAACTTATTTTGCAACTTTGGCATTTCGATATTACATTCGAAAGAGATGGGTTGTCTGTAAAGAAAATTTTATTATTTCGAGTAAATCCTACTTCACTGTGAAAAAAAGATAGGAAAATAGGGCGTAATGAGTAATTTTGTTGAGATGTTTGGCGAAACGTCAGTCTGGATTCGGCTTTAAGGCTTACATTTTCTATAAACGTGAAGTTTTTCCAATACTTACCAGGAAATAGTAGTCTGCAGCATGTTTTGTTTTGCTCTTTTCGTGATTTTCTACTATGATTTCGTTCTTATTTATAGTCCGCAATTGAAATAGAGAATCTTCTAATTGCGAGTTATGAATATTTCAAAAATCAGATCTTCTTGGAACAAGATGACCAAGATATCGGGCTTCTATGGCATATTGTGATGGATAATGACATAAAAAGGCTGGATGATATTTCAACAAACCATTTTAAAGGACAACCGTCTACAGCAAATTTCCTTTGTTCTTTTTCTTATCCAGGTTTAATTTTATTCAACTATTCCTATAGTAATTTGCTATTTGGTATTATTTCTATATTAATAATTATTTGCAAATGTGGCAATTTATTGTTTCCAATAAATATTCTTTTAAACTATAATAGGTAAATTTTAAATATAAACAAACAAAATTTTGCGTGAAAATATGAAAAGTTCTGTCATGTATTGTACATTTTTTCACGATGCTTAATATAGGGTTGCGTATCGTAGTAGAAAGACAATAGTCATTAGTACCAGTCGTAATCACAGGATCATTGACTTAATGCTATTAAATATCCCCGATGCATCTGTGAGTACGTTAAGAGTGAATATAAAAGTTCAGTGACCTTTTTTTATGAAATTGTTGTCACCTAGTTTCTTGACAAATGATGGATCTTCCATCAAACATCTTCATCGAGGAGTAAATATATGAATAAGAAATGTCCGTGACCGGCTTATAGAATATTCAAATGGCCCTATTTTGCATTTCGTTTTGAAGAGTCCGGCAAAGGCCACAATGTTGATTCATTTATTATATTATTTTAATGTTGTGATCGTTCATGTATTCATTATTACGGTGCAGTTTAACTGGTTATTAGATTAACTCTTTCAAGAATAAACATTTGATTTTGACCCTTTTTTCGACGAAGGGTCAGCGTTAATTTTTCATCTATTGTGAAGTTACCGGTCTTTAGATTTTGCCTTAACGTTACTCATAACAAATATGACGACACTTTAGATAAGTTATGGCATTTATTTTTCATCAGTGAATATTAAATTCGATAAAAATCTCCCCATCTAACTCATTCAAATAAAACTCTTTGTATTCAAAATATTGTTTATATAAACGTTTATTTATAGTAATATTTTAAATATTTTGATTTGTATTGTTAATACGGATTTTAATTTTGTTCATAACATAAAACTGATTTGTATTTTACATTGAAGTGTACTGAACACTCAAGGGTTTAGGGTGCAACTGCATATGCAAGTAATTGTGCGTTGCTATGGCAATCTGAGAGCATTGCCTTTGTATGTATGTCAGTAGGTATATAGGTTATATACATAAAGCCCATGTATATATAGTCCCACTAAGGACTTCCCCAGAGGGGCTCATGGTATTCAACACAGGATATCATAGTGATATAGAACATTCATTTGCATTAAAAGCGCTTCAATATTACATTTTCGCTTTTTAGTTTCATTTTAACTTTTTTTATAAATTATTACCCTTTGTAGATGGAATTCAAAAGTCTAGTTTGGCGGTTTTAAAATGTTTTCAAATGCATTTCTATAGTCAGTACGTACATAAAAGTAACAAAGATTCGCTTCGAATAGAATATGTCTCGAGTAGAATTGCGCATCGTGTATTCATCAAGTAAAGCATCTTATTTTTCGATTTTCGCCATACGGCGTCTTTATTGCAAATTTATGGACTATTTCGAAGTCGCTGTAAATCAAACCCTTATATGTCCATTTATTTTCAGAGTAAATTTGTATTTTATGCTTTAAATATATTTCGAGATAGAAATTCAAATAATAATACTGTTTTATGTACTGATATGCAAATTTTTAGTTCTATTGTAATGTATATTTTCAGACTTCCTTTTTCAAAATAAGAAGGAATTTTTTATAATCAAAAACAGAAAATAAAAGAAAATAGTTTTAAGTAATTAGTAATTTTAGTAAATATTGTTTGAACCAATTGTAATAAAAAAATTTTAACAAATATATTTATTTTCATACTGAATTAATTAATTAATCACATATTGATTGTATGTAGTTTATATACTTGAGTTTAATTATTGTAAATTTTCTATATTATTATTAATAAACTTACCTTCTTTCTGTATACTATAATTTATGGAAAAAGTCGACAAGTCCTAATCCTAGTTGTAATAAAACACAGTTTTTAAAAAAACTCTATTAAATAAAGCAAACAAACAAGCAAACAAAACAACTTCAATTATATAAAAACAAAAACAAAACAAAATAGGAACTATATTAGAAAATTATTCTATAAATTAAAATAAAATTGGATTATGGTATAAACTTATTTTTGTAAAAATAGGTGTTTCGAGTATTAACGGAATCAATTTATACAGTATGTCGCATTTTAGACTGCACCACCCCAGTATTTTTGTATGTATTATCGATTTAAAAAATTTCTTTTTTCTGATTATACCCCTCACTAAATTGTAATTTTAGGGTATGTTACTTCCTTTCACGGTAAAATGCTAGTCTACTAAGATTTAAAATAAACAGCAAAATTGAAGAAGTCGTATTAGGGATTTTTTATCAAAAAAACTTGTTAATAAAAGTTGTTCAGAATCGTTCAAATAAGCTAAATCCAAAATTTCATTAAAAACAAAAAAAAATGAAAATCTCCAAAAATGTCCAAATGTACACATGCTAATTGTGATTTAGTTGAAAATACGGTTATTTAAGTAATTAAGCATCGTTTTTTGTTATTGTATTGAATTAAAAGAAGAGAGAGATTTTCAATTTTTTTTGATAAAAAAATCCCTAATACGACTTCTTCAATTTTGCTGTTTATTTTAAATCGTAGTAGACTTGCGTTTTACCATGAAGGGAAAGTAACATATGCAAAAAGTACAATTTAGTGAGGGGTATAATTAGAAAAAAGAAATTTTTTAAATCGATAATATATAAAAAAAATTCAGGGGTGGTGCAGTCTAAATTGCGACACACTGTATATTAATGGGTGTGAAAATTAGACATGCAAAAATCATAATGGATTTCTACCAGAACTCGATGAAAAAATAATTTTATATTCTAAAGTCAGTTTTTGGAAAAACATATTTCATTGCTATGTACTTCTATGTTATAGAATTAAATTTTCTTTCAATGATTGTTCCAAACAGTAATACTGAAATGTGTTGATACTAAAAGCACAAAACAGGGTATGAGGGTGAAAATGTATTGAAATAAATGTCAGTACCACCGAACTAAATGGTAACTTATTTTAAAAAATGAGTTTCCGTTGTGACAACGTGTACCGGAAGCAGAGGTTCTTTGTGCTTATTATGTGCAAATACAGATTGCAAGGGGCGCCAAGTTTCCGTAGAAATGACTCTTACAACCCCGGCTAAAGTATTTATTTCTGGTACAATGCAATCGTAAATTTTGAACTTAAATGTGAGTAATCAAAATAAAACTCAACATTACGTTCGATGTTCGTCCGCTTGCAGAAAGTTAAATCTATTCAAAGTAATTTTTTGTTAAATAAAATAGAATATTTCCGCTTGGATTTAAACAGTTTTTAAAATTTGTATATCATTTAAATTTTGAGTAATAATTTATAGAACATGAATAAAATGTAAAAAATATTTTTTAATACCAACGCATATCTGTAAATTATACTTCAGTATTTTACAGGATTAACATTGGAAAAACTAGGTAACAAAAATCTTGAATTTATAAAGAAAAAACCATTAAAGAGAGAGAAAACTATTATTGGTGGAAAGTACTGACATTTTCTTAAAAAATAAATTGGAAAATTTATCCTCAAACTATTACACCTATATCGTGATTCTGTCAATTATTTATTATACCATTAAACCAAATATTTTTAAAAATAAAAAATTATTGATACATAAATTAAATAAATAAATAAAAAAAACATGGTAACTATATCTGGGCGAATATTTAAATTTATTTTAATAGCTTGGGTGCATAGTACCTATCCCATAAATATAATTCATTTATTAGAAAAAATTCGGAACTGATATTCATATCCAAAGGTTCCTTAATACAAACATTTAGGGTGATATCATATTTAAAAAGCTCATCCGTTTTATTTAGTTTTACACATGAAGTTTGGTACTTTTCAGTCCCATTGAAAAATTTTCTAGGTTCAAGGGACATTGATCCGGTGAACATACGTAGCTCATTATTAGGGCAAATTTCTCCCACGAAGACTATATATGAAACTTTTTCTGTAAGACAAATTAAATTTATGTAATTATGTTTATCTTTTATAATAAATTGTCACAAATACAAATTTAAATTGTTCTTTATTTTTTATAAATCTATAAGTCAAATTGTATCCAGATTAGCTTATTATGAAAATAGCTTGTCAAATATTTTTGATACTGATTTTCGATACGATTCAGTAATTTCTTATTGAGAAAATTTGCTATCTTTTGATGTTGTTAAAAATTTACCTCGACTCCACCAGAAAATTCAACTAGAGTATTTTAAAACCAGAAAATTCCACAAAGAAACTTTAATAGGAGAAGATTTATTTGCTATATGTCAAGGAAAACAAAAGAATACAAAAGTCTAAATTACACTTCAAAGTGAAAATTGGCTCTAAATTATATCAAAAAGAAGTTATAGCTCTACTTGCTGGGTTGCTACAAGTAGAGTGGGGTGATTGGTCTAGTGGCTTAGTCAGTAATCTCAAAGTCCAAGGTTCAAATCTTAGTTACGAACATTAGAATCTTATTTCAGAGATGACATTTACAATGTTTCTAACTTTGAGTTGGCCTTCCGACCGACCATTCTGATTAGGTTTGCCACGTTTTCCTAATCCTTGCAGCATATGCTGGAATGGTTTCTAACAACTGTAAGTCGATCGTGGCCGCAACCCAAAGACCACACTCTATAATTGGGTTCGACCTGTTGAGGTGGCAGAACAGAAAGGGTTAAATAAATTAGATTTTTACATTTTATTATTTTGTATCCAATAACTTAAGACTGTATCTATAAAAATATGAATGGTTGTCTCTTGATGATTTGTTAAAGAAAATTTTTTTTTGCGGTCAGAAGAGATCTCTAGAAGAAATGTGAAATAAGGAAGAAGCAATACTATTAAAAAGGGATCAGGTAGAATAAAGATTGCAGTTTACAAGAGAAAACACGTCACCAATAACTTCAATAAAAAAGGCATGCACATTTCTCTAAAAATTGCAATTACTGATAAAAATTACAGAAAAATTGCATTAGAATGAAAGTTATGGATTTGGAACCCAATTATAGTACGTGAGAATGGGTAGTTTTGAGGAGTTGCCTAATTTGTGTATTGGTTGTTACCTATAGCTTCCTTGTAATCATGTACAGGTAATATCTATTTGTTAGATTGGTCATTCAAACATGCCATAATATGGATGTACGACCATTAAATCATATATGATATGATCTTATTTTTGTTGTTTTATCCTTATAACGTACCATTAGTCTACAAGTTATGAGAAAACCGTTTAGGCAATGCTGTCCGCATTTTCATGAGCAATTCACGTAGGTAATTAAAATTTTTCTACCTCATTTCGTTTTCGCTCCAGAACCGGAAATTAAAATTTCACGATTTTTTAAAAATTATCTCCATTATATTTGAAGATGAAAAATACAAAGGCATTTTTTATCAGCATTTGATGAAGTACTTGCAACTTAACTCAGATTTTTAAATATACTTACCACTTCACTGCTACAATTCTGCTTTTGATTTTCTTTAATGGTAACCAAGATTGGACCTGACACCATTAAAACTCTCTTACTATGGCCTTTCCAAAAATAAAAAATTCTCTGTCATTGTTTTTATTTACAGACAAGTTATGTGCGAATTTATGATTTCTTATCACTTAAAAAGGATCGTAGCGGCGAAGTGGTAATTAAATCTGAGTTAGGTGGCAAATTATCCGTCAAATAGAGACGACGAAAGTTTCATTCCAATTACCATCCATTTTGCTCCATAGATTCCGTCTCAATCCTTCTTCAGCTTTCCTCGCCTTCGCACATGCGTGTTGTAGGTGCTCGCCGAAGGACATGTTGTCCCTTATTACCCATCTAAAAAAATCCACTCCTTTACCTCTTCTGTACCTCTCCCTTTCACCTTATCTTCACTTCTTCCTTTACTGTTAGCCCTTTTTGAACGTCATTACTTTGGTTTTAGAAACATTTAGCGTCAGGCCTCTTCTGTCCAGGAACCGCTCGAAGCGTTTTGCCATCTCCATTAGGCCGACGCTATCTGCTAACAATGCCAGGTCGTCTGCATACGCCAGCGATTACACACGTCCCCTACCCAGCCTCACTCCACCATCTTGTTCCCTCTTAAGTACGTCCTTCAACTCCGATACATATAAATTGAATAGGATCGGGCTTAAGGGACAGCCTTGACTGAACTCCTCTCTCTCTCTTCCCCTGTCATAACCCTGCACCATGTTTCCTCGTATAATAATAATAATAATATTCTTTATTGCCATTAAAATTCCAACAGGAACATCAGCATAGTTAAAATACAAAATCCAAGATACAATATACAAAATACATGTATACATATAAAAGAATACAAAGTCAGAAAACAACAGTTCAGCACTAGAGTCCAAGGTTGCAGGGAGGCCAAATCAAGTAGAACGTACTTTTAATTTTACTTTTGAATTTTTTTTCATGTTTGCAAAACTTCTCTGGTAACAAATTAAAGAGTCGAATACCCATCGACCTGGGAAACTTTTGAGTAACTTTAAGTTTATTAAGTGGGTTTATGTAGATGTCTTTGCCCCTCGTATTTTAGTTACGTAAGGGCGAATTTTTAAAAAAATTGGTTTGATTCTTAAACATATACAATAAGAGCTCCAGAATGTAAATACAGGGTAAGGGAAGAATGCCATAATTTTGCAGGACTCAGAACTTTTCAAATTGGCGATGGCACTCTTTTCTGGGATAAGAAGACACTATTTGCATATGTCGACGAACCCCAGAAGTATGAGAAGTCTAGAATGCACTTGGCCATGGTAGAAAAATATTATGTACTCATTGGTGAGAATATATTTCAAGTTTCTGATTTGATAACATGCCTTAATAATTCTTTTTATTATAGATGTACAATGAGTTGACCAATTCATATTTTCATCTAGGTTAATGCCAAAAAAATTAGTTGAGGATCTCCTGTCCAAATGAAGATTACCAAGATGTATATCTAGATTAGAGTCACCATTTGATTGAAACGGAGCTGCACGGAATAGCATGAAGTGCGTCTTTAACATGTTCAAGTGCAATTTGTTTTGCTCGAACCACTGACCCAACTCTACAAGAAGACAATTTGCCTTCTCCCTGGTATCCTGGAGGTTCTTGTCCGGAATTGAGGCGGATGTATCATATTAGCATAAGCATATAGCTTTTCTATCCGGAATATAAGCCCCTGCCCCCCCCCCCCCCCCCCCCCCCCCCCCCCTTCTCCTCAGCACCTCATTATCTTTCGACCGTATCGAAAGCTTAAAATATTTGAGTTGTGATTATTTAAAAAAAATTGTGAAATTTCAATTTTCGGTTCTAGAGCGGAAACGAGATAAGGTAGAAAATTTTTAATTACCTACGTGAATTCTTCGTGAAAAATTGTCACAGTTTTGCGTAAACTGTTTTCTCCTAGAGCTTATTTCATTTCATTTTATTATGAAATGAATAAGCACAATATCACAAATTAGAATACGATACGTATAAAATATTTTTATTTTTTTTAGAACCGACTCGCAGATATTCAGTTTTAAGCGGGTCGTAAATTTCTAGGTTATGTATATGTATGTTTAATCTGTATTTACTTTAAATTTGTTTTAAATTATATAATGTATTGTTGTAACAAATAATACATTATATAATAAAAAATAATAATAAAAAAAATGACTAAAGTTTAAAATCAACAGGATTGTTATCAACGGAAATAAAAAGAATCTTTTAAATAAAGCTTACCGGTCGGATCTAAAGAAAATACGCAATTGTATTCGGTTCTTTGCTGTTGTATAATCCTAATATCCAAAATCATGAATTTGTCAATTTTAATTCTTCGGAAATATATGTTCCCTGTTTCCACATATTTCTTATAACTCGCGTCAATATTAAAACTGCACTGCATTAATGGACGCTAGATAATAAGTGAAATAAATAATCACCCTATCAAATTTTAAATGTATATACTTACATCAGACATGTTGAGATAGTTTACACTACTGATTAATAACTGACAGCGACACCGAATTCTTTAAACTGGTGATACTTATTTGACTTGCATTAGATCAGATAGTCATAAGGTATATTATGAAATAAAATTTTGAGGGTATTTTAACTACACTAATGGCGGCATTGCAGGGTGTACACTGCACGTTGTCAGAGCTTTTGTGTAATCGTATTTATTTGTGATAAAATACACAATTTTGGTTTTTATTACTTTATTACTTTTTTTTATTATTAGTAAGCAATGATAAAGATACGATACATGATTTGTAATTTTTTAATATATATATATATAAAGAATTTAAGTAAATCTAATTGAAGCTTTCGTGGTTGCATCCAGAGGTTCTTGAATCATTACTCTCAAATCGAATAGGTAATGCGATTCTGGATCGTCTTTCTTTGGTAATTTTATAAATGCGTTTGCAACTTGACATCTGTTATGAGTCGTGTAAATGGTCTTACAATTAATTGTCAATTTATTAGTATATTCCGTGTAGTTTTTAATGTATTTCTCCCACACATGAACGTTATAAATAATTTCATCTGGAATCAATCGAAATCATATTTTTAAAATACTTGAAATATGAATTGTTTAAAAGGTTTGGATATTTAAGTTATTTTTATGATTTTAAACTTTGAACCAAAGTTCGACTCACATGATCAAAATCAGTGCCGTGCGGTAGTATTTTGGTGCCTGGAGCAGCCATCGTTATAAATAACAAAATTTATGCACATTAGAAATAAATAGGAAAATATCTAGGCGGCTTCGGTGCCTTTATAGCGGAGGCGCCTGGAGCGACCGCTCCATACAACCGCACGGCCCGGATCAAAATTTATATCTAAAATAGTCAAAATATACGAAAAAAAATCTTTGGTTTTTAACTCCACGATCGAAACAAATCTTTTCCAAAGGCTTTATATAAATATTAGAAATATAAAATTTCTTTGTTTATAGTTTTGTAAAATAATCAAAATTTATATCTAAAATAGCCAAAATGTTCGAAAAAAAATCTTTGGTTTTTAACCCCCACGCTCGAAACAAATCTTTTCCAAAGGGTTTATACAAATATTAGAAACAAAAAATTTCTTTGTTTATAGTTTTGTAAAAAAAATTTTACCTGAAACTGGCTCATCCGAGTTAAAAGAAATTCGAAAATCACGTTGCACTACAAAGACATGCACAGAAATGTCTTGATTTATTCGATATTTTTCATGTAGCATGAAGCAACGGCGTTTATTCCTCCTGAATTTGACTGTCACCCATACATTTTTATACGTGATGTCTTCATCATTCTATTTTTTTAAAAAATTAAAAATTTTGAAAATAATAAATTTTCAATTACTTACTGGAAGTGGAACCATTTTAATGCTTTTAATTCACTGGTTAGATTTGAACTGAATTGTTGAAGTTGGTTTCTGTTTACAAATACCCTTCGTACCTATTTAACGTATAGCATGACTAACTGATTAAATTATTGTTTTAACGCGAAGTATCATATCTTTAACAACTAGATATGAGTCTACCTGCCGCTAATATGCTTTCTTATGAGTAATATTGTTTTAAAGAAACAATAATAATTTTAATTTTATTTATTCAATACATTTACATTTACAATTGATTTAAAACATAATTGTTTAATTTTGAAATTTATAAAATAATTTTTTTTTATGAATTAGCCAAGCATAATATGGGTGGTCTTGTTTGGATAACGTGGTTCTCTGATAGCAAATCTCAACTTGATGGCATAAGAAGTATATTGAGAATCTTGATCTCTTAATCCGTGGGAAAAAGTTGCGTAAGTAGTATGTCTGCGGCAAGATTCAGTAAATTCAGAAACGCCACGGATCTCCATACAACAGCAAAGCTGGGTTGGAATATTATTGAAGAATTCACGAAAGCAAATGATATAGTCAGTTGTACCTGGGAAAAGAAAAAAAACGCGCGAATAACTTATATCAGAGTAATTGTAACTAAGATTTATTTATTTATTTATTTACATTTAGGAAAAATTGGGACAAACTAACGTAAACTGAAATGTATATCCAGAACAAATTTAATATAAAAATCCATATATATTTAATTTACTATTGTAGGGGCGCCACCTCTCGGTGAGTGCCGTAATGTTTTAACTGAGGTTTGTTTATCGGCCATGAGGAAGCTGTGGGTGGATGAAATCGTAAACATCACAAACCCACAGTTCGGTCAGTGCACAGACCCCAGCTTTCTCAGCTGTGGACAAAATTATTTGACGCTCGACTTTCTGGGTTATTACCCGTCGTCAGTACGGTTATTGTGAGCGACTAATGCCTGCCGGGCTTACAACTTATGCAAGTGGAGCTCGTGTGTCAAATAGTATTCCATATATTCCAAATTAAAAGAAAAGCAAAATACTCATAGCAACTTGTGTAAATAGTTACTGTAAGTTTGAATGAAAACGGATATTGGCAAAAAACGTCGAAGATGGACATTAAATTCGACCTACACGAGAGTTTATAGTTATTAAAAATGTTCTGATTACATGTTTGAGTAGATGATATTTCTGTGGTTGGATTGTTTTCTACAGCTTCTGGTATACATCAAAAGACTTTTTGCAATCGTGTTTAAAGGAAACGGACAAAAAAAACGAAGGAAACAAGATTATCTGACAGAAATGGAGAATCACAAAAGTAGCGTCGCGTCGTCGCAATAGGTACGCGCGCACAAAGTGAAACGCCCCTCTATGCTATCAAACAGATAGCGTATTCAAACGACGCGATGGCAACACAGGAATTATTTCCCTTTCTTTCTAATGCGTAGTTTTTGTCTTTCTCTTTCAGTTCAACTCGCACAAAGCATAAACGTTTCTATTGCTATACAGTATCCCTTTATTGGGGTATATTAGGTAGTAATCAAAAATACAATAACGGATAAATTATAAAATTTGACCAAAATCTAATTTCGCTTTTATTGTATTTATTATAAAATATTAGAAAAAAAATGTTTAATTATTCTCAGAAAACGAAGATGAATAATTTAAAATAAAGAACAGGATAGCAAAACAAAATTTATGGAAATATTTTTTGATAAAACATTAGAGAATTCAATTCAACAGTCTTTTTTAAACCAAATCTACTATTCCAAATTAAAAATGTGATAGGTAGGAAAAGCCATAATATGCTAGTAATCGAAATAATCCATAAAATACAGAAAAACGCAGGACCCAATGAGGAAAAAAGGGAAAAAAGGCTGCATAACAGAAGATGGAAATAGACGAAGATAAGTGGTACTGGAATACAAGAGAGGGAAAATAAACTAGAAGAAGAACACATGATGAATACGTATAATCACAACGAAATGAAACAATGGAAAAAGCACAACAAAATAAAAGTGAAATAAATACTTACATATTATACAAAATAGAAAGAAAGAAGACAACAACATGTTCAATGGCATAAAAATATTAAAGGAAAAAGAAGATGAAATAGAAGAGGAAATGTCAATACGAAAACTGGTGCTAATTGAAATGTCTTGGAATCAAAATATTGGTAAACGAAGAGTAGCAATACAGGAAAAAGAAAACAAAGGAATAGATGAAATGTGCAACAAAATAAAGAAAATAAAGATAGATTACAAAAATATCTTGTAAAAGAATAGAAAATTGTATAAATATAAAAAAATGATGGTCGGAATAAATTAATAACATATTCGAAAAGAGGATGCTTGGAAAAAATATAAACAGACAGAGAAGATAAAAAAACAGGATATACAAAAATATCAAAAAAAGCGCAGAAAAAAGTTGAAATTTGAAACGGAAGGCACATAAAAAAACTTCAGAAAAAACATAAGTTTTTTTGAAATGCAATAAAGACAACTGGAAAGAAAATTAGAAAAGAGGTACGGAATATAATGAACAAAAGAGGTCAGAGGCAGAAACAATACAATACAATACAATACAATACATTTTAGCAGAAACGGGAGTTGACAGAAAAAATAAACGACAACAGAATATCGGTGAAGAAATAGGCCATCAATAAATAGATTAAAGCAGAAAAAATGGAGAGGAGAATGGAATATGGAATGGGGAAAAGATGAAATTTAAAACGGAAGGCATAGAAAAAAACTTCAGAAACAACATAAGTTTTTTGAAATACAATAAAGACAAGAAAATTAGAAAAGAGGTATGGAATAAAAACAGAAAAAAATGGAATGGAATAACTTCAAAACTGGTAAAATGACGAGGACAAATAAACAACATATATATGAAAAATTTGTAATAAAGCATGGGAACAAGGCAGAGTATCAAGGCACTGGGAATAAAACACAATAATCCCTAGACTACGTACTGCAGGAATAATAGAGCATAGAGAATATGCCTATCAAGCTAGGAGGGCAGGGAAAAGGAAAGAAGGCTTTATTAGGAAACCCTAAAAGGTGAAAAAAAAGAAACTCGTTACCGGAAATGATATGGCGAAAGATTGAAAAACACCACAAGACCCAACACCATAAAGGCATAAGACAGTTGACAAAGAAGATGAAGTGAACAGAGAAATATGTTCAGCAAAAAAATATGAAGTCGAATGTAATAAATTGATGCTTACACCCACCGTGCTAATGAGGATTTATTTTAAAAACCGGTCCATCGATATGTAATACAATGTATGAGATGTATGAGACGTACGCCTTAAGGCCGATAAACAGACGTCAACTAATGCATTGCGGCACTCGCCAATAGGTGGCACCAGTGCATTAGTTATAAATTGAAATCTATTTTAGCAAAAAATAATAAAAAACGGTATGATAAAATTTAACACAAAATGTCCATTTGTTTATTTATTTATTTAGTAAATATTTGATGTAGAAATGGCTTTATTTCGAAAACTCTATAGATTCAAATAATTAGAGTTTATTAACGTAAACGCAAAAAATTAATCAAAATCTTAAAATGTTACTTACAGGTATAGGGTTGTAGCACATTTCCCATGAAGTGTCCTTGAAAGTTGCGCTGGTAGACGAATATCACTAATTTGGTTCGATAGGTGAGTTGATATTCCCTCGAAAAAATGCACCCATTTTGGATGAACGGTTTGAAACACACACTGGCGCTGATGTACTTTTCAAGAACGTTGGTTTGCTGCTGTAATGTGCCGTTAATGTTAAAACAAGGATTAAAATAAATTTAAAAAATATATTCACTTACAGCAGCAGCCATTATTGTAGAGTTGTTCTCTTTGAAAATGAAACTGTAATGAACCGAGATAGACAAACAGTTCTTATTTAAATCTGCCCGCAATAATAACTATGATGTTACATAAACGTATGTGCATTATCAAGTATCCAAAGATTGTTTTAGAATGCACAGCGTATGCGATATGCATTTGTTTCGTCTTAGTTTTATCAGTGGAAAATTTGTTTTAGGTATTTTATCATGTTTAATTCACCAGGAATTTGCTTGTAACAAAAATTATAAATATTATTATGTGGATAAACTAAGATAATAATTGAAATGAGCGCCAAATCTTTTTTTTTGTTTTTGTTTATTTCTTACTGAAAATATACATTAACAAAGTTTTGCACGGTCTAAACCTTTTTATTTGTGTAATAAATATATACAGGGTGTATGAAATATTAGAAATTTAAATTTTCGATTAAATCTGATCTAATTGTTTATTTATTTTATAATTTATTTAAACTTTGAGAAATTATAAAATACTTGTTATGCGAAGCCAGTTTGTCGATTTATATTTCGTTTAAAATCAGAATTCATCTGTTAAAAATGCACAGCGTATGCGTTATGCATTTGTTTCGTCTTCGTTTTATCTCAGTGGCAAATTTTTGTTAGGTATTTTATCATGTTTAATTCACCAGGCATTTTGCTTGTAACAAAAATTATAAATATTATTATGTCGATAAACTAAGATAATAATTGAAATGAGCGCCAAATCTTTTTTTGTTTTTGTTTATTTCTTACTGAAAATATACATTAACAAAGTTTTGCACGGTATTTTTAACAGATGAATTCTGATTTTAAACGAAATATAAATCGACAAAACTGGCTTCGCATAACAAGTATTTTATAATTTCTCAAAGTTTAAATAAATTATAAAATAAATAAACAATTAGATTAGATTTAATCGAAAATTTAAATTTCTAATATTTCATACACCCTATATATATTTATTACACAAATAAAAAGGTTTAGAAATAAGAACTTTATTAATAAAGTTTCTCAAAGTGATGAAATTGAGTGAACTGAAGTAAACGTGATAAAATAGGAAGTGACATCTAAAAATTGAAAAGCTTTTGACATAAATATGTTTAAAGAAAAGCGTGCTAAAAAGCTCGTGTGCTTTCACGCTCGAATGGTAACTGATAATTACGTACGGGTGATCTTCAAGAGATTCGTTGGGGTCCAAAGTCCCCCTTTTAAAATAAAACTGTCACACGCCCACAATGCTAGTTCTTCCGGACGCCGCGATTTAAAAACGACAAATAAACTTTATACTTGGCCGAACTTAAATGTTGTCATGCACTTACTTTAAAAGCTCTCGATGATTCCCATGCGAATAAATTGAACGCCAATGGAGAATTTATTATACTTTAAAATATTTTAATGGGGCGCAATTTTATTTCTTAAATTTATTATTCATTTAAAAAATTAATTGATTAAATCATTTATGTTAATTTTTTAAAGTTTAACTTGTAAAAATTTATTACAAATACACATTTTAATAAATAACAAAGGTGAATAACAACATATTTAAAATTTAGAAAATCTCTGACGAAACCAAAATTCAAATTTGTAAATTTTTAGAAGCAGAGCGCCTCATCACGTAATGATATACAATTTAAATTTGTTATCAAGATATATAGCGTTGGAAGCGATAGAGGCACTTCCTGGAATATTTTTATATTTTGCCCGTTTGTTAAAACCATTTTGATTTTGTTAAATAAATTTCAAAAATGACATGTTTGACACTTGAATTTCGTTTGATTGTATGAAGCTATTTAAGAAATGCGACTATCACTTCCAACGCTATCTTGATAAAAAATTTAAATTATCGCACAATACAAAATTTGGTTTTCAAAATATTTTATTATTTCTTGTTTTTTCGTCTCAAATTATGTCACCCTAATCTGTCTCTATGGGGAGCTTTTTCTTGGGACGAATCCGATACGGGCGTGTGTATACCATTTACAACTTACGGACCCCCTGATATGACAGATTGTTCAAAATGTAAGTGATTGGCCGAAACTCGGTAATTGTCGTTTTCAGACTAATCCATTCGCATTGGTCTTATGATATTCGCTTCGTTCCACATACGGTGTGATTCAACAAATTCGTTGGAAGACTCTCATGAAAGAGATTGTAAAATTTATTTTAAAAAATTTAAACTTTGTGTAAAGGAAGTAAGAGTTGTTTAATGAAAGGATTGAGATATATTTTGTAAATTGAAAAAAAAATTAAAATGAGAATTTTTTAAAGTGTG
Source organism: Lethrus apterus (assembly GCA_018397195.1). Taxonomy (NCBI): domain Eukaryota; kingdom Metazoa; phylum Arthropoda; class Insecta; order Coleoptera; family Geotrupidae; genus Lethrus; species Lethrus apterus. The sequence continues at coordinate 46,821 of JAFFZR010000640.1, forward strand.
TCTATAATGCACGGAAATCACTATCGTACAGTTTTGACAGTGACTACTAATCGATTAGACTAAGCGGTAAAAGCAATTTGAATTAATAATAATTTTTCTTAGCTAAATTATATTGTTGAATTTTTTCCTTATATTAATTGGTTGTTACAAAAAAATGTTTTATTTTATGCGCCGTATGGAATTACTTCAGCATTAAATACCTAAATGTTTAATTTAAATTAATGATATTGTCTAATGACATAAAATGATTAAGTATAATTGAATGAAGCATTACACATGTAAAAGAATAATTAGGAGTAAATTACAAGAAGCATACTTCCCGGGGTAGTGAATGGACGCATCTCAACTTTTAATTAATTTTAAACGCAGAGGGATAGTGTTCTGTTAGATTAATACACCATGTGGCGCCCCTTCTTTTCACTGTTGGATACAAAGATCGCAGCTTTATCGGCAAGTGCTATTGTATCGAATAATGCTCACTCATCACGGAAGTGAGATCAGTGCGACCGGAAACCCCACAATTAAATATCTGCGTTTGAACTTAACACCTGATAAATTAGTATCAACCACGCTATGTCAAATGCGCAGCGGTTTCAATAAAATTGGGCGTTATTTGAATGAGTGGGTCGTTGTCTGTTATTGTCAGTTCCCACGTGCTGGTAACAAAGCAAGAAATGCCATTCAGAAGTCAATGTAATGAATATTCACACAATCCTATTAACCCTCGGTATGAAGAGCTTAAATCGTTCGCATCAGTACACAACTGCTTCAAGATTGTAACCTAGTAACCTATCCATTGTAACGTCAACAATGTCCGAGCATTTTGCATGAATCGTTTAAAATTTATTGATGCCATTAAATGAACATTGCCCATGCATCCATTAAGCCATCAATCCATTATAATCTGTAACGTTCACGGCGCATCGATATTTAACAATTTCACCACTAAGTGGAGGAAACTTTGAGATCATCAATCAATATACTTAATTTCATTTGAAAATTGAATAATATCGTATTAAATTCGGATAATAACGTAACTGTAGTAAGTCATCTAGTGAAGAGAAACAGATTTTTGAAGGGCCTTAGGGAGAGAATTAATGTATAGATAACGTGCAAGTCACCGATGCCATCACGCTAACAGGGTTGTTGTGACGGTTCACTAATGAGATTTGAGAATATACTTGAATATCAAATACATCCCCTAGCAAAAAATAGGGGTTTTTAAGAAGTAGGTTTATAACACTAAGCGTAAGCTGATCAGCACGTTCCAAAACTCTTAAGAACTGTAACAATAGTTCGCATCCCCAGAGATGAAAAGTGCTCACGTTTACCATCCGGTACAACTCAGTAGCCGATAGCGCCGTTGAATTATTGATGTCCAGTTGGTTTACCAAGACAATTTGATATATAGGACCAATTGGGAACAGGAGCTAGTAAATAAACCGGACCGCCCCGTCACGAACAGAAAGAGAAATCGCTACCTAGGGATATCACGATATTCTTAAAATTACATTTAAAATTGTTATGGTAATTCCCCAAGGGGTGATTTTGGGTGAATCGTTTTGTTTGTTTTCGGAATTATGCGGTAGAATTTGTCTGTCAAAGAGCTTCGATGACACATTTAGACCCCAATAACACCGTACACTTTCATACAACTTTGCTCACGCTATACGAAAATACATAAATATTGACATTGCACATTAAATACAATTGCCGTGTTTATTTTGGACGATCGGAATAACATTCCATAAATTAACTCATTAGATGACATTTCGTGTTATGTCTCCAACTTGCATAATACTGTTTGGACAAAGGGGTAGATGATAGCTTTCATCTCTCATTTGCATAATACTCACAGAAGCACTTACCATATTATTAATATAAACAATCCAAGAAAACAAAAAAATGATATGAAAAGAGAAACCGTTGAAAATATCAATTCGAGCATTTTCTGATTGATTCAACCAAATTTATTTTAAATAAATGTTTTCCGAAAGTTTCATTGAAACTAAATAAATAAGTAAATTTTACTCAAAGCTCACAAAAATTTAAATAGTGAAATCCGCAAAAAACAACGGTTTTGTGTACACCTTGAGTATTCTTTTGAATTTAGGATTCAAATCTATTTCTTTTATCCATTCAGAAAAGCGATGTAAATGGAAAAATTATGCAAAACATTTTACACATTTATACAACAATTCAGTATTACAATAAAAATTCATCACGCGACTGTGTAATTATTTTTAACTCAAAATTCTTCTTCGAGCGAATATTTTTGAATAAAATTATTTATTTATGCAAAATTTGAGATAAGGTCGAAGATTTGCAACTTTTCTTTCAAAGATGAAACTTTGAAATGTCAGATAAAAATAAATAAAAAATTGAAATACAAAAACAAATTTCATGATTTAAACATGATGTATTGAAAATAAGAATAACAATCTGTCAGTCTGTTACGACATAATTTAAACATTAAAAACGACCCGCACATGATTGTTGGTAAGTTGACTCAATTTATGTTTACAATTTATTTCCGTAAATGCATGCATAAGATTAGATGAGATTACAGCTAACAGCAAGTGAAATGCTCTGTATATCTTTATAGGGATAGGTTCAGCATGCCCACAAACCCAAAAATCCGTTTTGACACATATCACGTGACCACTAGGATGGCGGGTAATTTAAAAAATATTCTACTAAGCTACAAAAAGTGAGGTTAGGTGACATGCTATCCCAAAAAGTTATTTGAAAAAGTTGTTTAGAATTCAATTCTGAGGCAAATATTTGTAAACATATTAAAAAAATTAAAAACCGCAATTTTGTCAATTTTTTTGACACGAAACTTTCTTACTTTCTTATTTTCTATTTCTTATTTTAAATGGAAAGTTAACGGTGAGACGAACCCAACGATATCGCATATGTTTAACTTTAATTAATTAATTTTAATTAATAAATTTAACTTTAATTTGAAAACTAACAAGATATGCAGCAATAAATTTTCTGTAATATGTTGCTGTTTTTAAGTAAAGTTGGCCAGAAGTTCGAACAGTTATTGTCATAAAGATTTGGTTTTATGTTTTTATTATTTTTTTTGCAGCTGATTTAACTAATCAGTAAATGTCTATTATTGGTTTTCCTTGTTATTTAACTTAGGAACACATAAAGAAAATGGCAGAAAAGTTATTGCTGCCTATCTTGTTACTTTTCTGCCTTTTCTGCCCGTTGTCTTTCCAAAAAGGTCAAAATATACAGGCTGTTCCATTTAAAATAAGAAAGTTGACATCGCTTCCGGTTTCACCAGAAGCGGGAATTGGATTGGATTTTCGACATCACCAACATTTTGTGCGTAAAAATTAAATATCGACCTGTTTTTTCTCATAACGATAGTTCCACCCGTTCAAAAGTTATCATGGGGATACTTTTGGAACTGTATATATATGTTTTTAAATAGTGAATTAAACTTTGTGAAATATTAATGGATCAAATTTGGGTAAAACTATTAATTAATTGCAGTTACATACGACCATTAAATTTCCATGTGCATATAAATTGTAGCTCAGAGATTTAATCTCTTTTGATTCTGTCGAAGGTGATTTGGTAAGCAAATTGAATTTGGCAGACTAGCGACGTATATTTGTATTCCACGCGTCCCTATAATGACATTCCTGATGCTAATTATGAAATGGCCATTGTCTGTTAATACGCAAGGGATTACTAATTGTTTGTATATTGTCAATTTGCATGTGATGAATTTTACGATCTGCGGATAGATTGAATACGTGACATTATTAAAAATTGTGTAAACCTGATTGAATATACATAACGTGTATTTGTTTGTATGTACCAGTGATGTATTAGGTTTCGGACGGTTTGTGATTTCATTGACCAATTAAAACACTTTTATTTCTAACTTTAAGCAATTGAAACTGTTTGTGATTGTTTGTAGGGACAGACCTACTATGTATCTGGAATGAGTAGCAATAAATCAAATCGATTCCCCGAATATCTTTACATCCGAACATTGTCCAGTTGATCGTATGTATGTGGTTGTAAATAGGTATTTATGCTCTCATAATTTCGATACAAATTTATTGTTTATAAAGTATGTAGTATTTAAAATGAAATATTCTCTGACACAATGTATATATATTAAGCTATTATAACAAAGAACTGCGTGTTCGCATTTTATGATGATTGAAGTTCGAACTGTGTCAAGTCACTTAGCATGCGGACCTGCTTTATGGTTGTGCTTTACTATCATGCCGTAAAATATTTCAAATGTATTTAAATGAAACTTTTTAATTTCCCCATAAAATCAGATAGTTTTATGCCACTTTTGATTTAACGACTTCAAAGATATGCGCTTAGTCGTGGAATATGTTTTATCTTGCGACTTATCTTTTGCGAAATCTGATAGTACAAAACCTGTTAAACCGGGGTGTCATCACGTTGGTCGTTTCCTAAGCTATTTCATCTGCGAGGTACATCTTTTGAGTGGTACCTTTTACTGCTAACTACCCCATAAACATGGGGTATCCGGTCGTAATATCGATCTGTAATATCAATATCTGAAAATAAAGTGCCTGGAATCAAACTTAACATAAGTGAATTGATTATCTCTAAGTTTCACGATGATAATTTCAGAATAAAAATCACACACAAATTAATCAAAAAATTGTCATTGTTTTCTTTTTGAATATTTTATATAATAACTATTAATACAAATAAAATATTTTTTAAACAATTTACTATCGTTATGACGAGACAAACAATTGCTTATGTCGAGTGGTGGCAACGCTAAATAATTCTTTGACTATTTCATAACTTTGGAAAATTTGACTGGCTATGGTACACGTGTTTTTAATTTTTCTTCTTTAATATAAGGAGCACATTCAATTGTATTTTGTTGTTGTTGATTTATTCTGTATATTAAGGTTAATGTGTCGTAAATATTTTTCTTGTCCAGTTTTCGGGTTAGGTGTGATTGGAATATTCACAGGGAAGCCACGTAGGAGACAATAGAGACAATTGAATTTCAGGGTTCGACTACATGCAAACGGATTCCATTATCTCCATTGAATTAGTGTTTGTACAGTACAAAACACATGTAGTGTTGTTTTGCGTTCAATAGACACATCTACTAATACGTATAGGCGTCAGTAGAATATTAATCGAAGAGGAAAGACGAAACGCTTGGAATTCGCGGGTCGGGGGTTAGAATGCGGAACGGACCGGCAAGTCAATACTCGGACAAACTGATTTATTATTACTGTGTGACGAGGAACAAGGATTGGGCGTTTACAAGGGACACCACACGCCATCTTGAGTGACATTTCATTTAACTCCTGCGCTAGTTGTCACTCAGAACGTTTTTGGTGCGAAAGCGTATCGTGGAGTAGAGTTATCCATGTGTGATGTTGCTAAATTACCTCCGGAGATTACAGTTATTGATTAGAAAAGTAGCCCTTTTCGAGATGAGACCTAATGATTAATTGAATTTTCGTGTAAACGGAGTAATGTGTCGTTCGAATTGATTAATTCAAGAACTGATTCAATTCGAACTACATTTTAGGGATTGCTTCATTCATATTTACTGGCACGAATGATTGAGTGATTGTCTTTATTGTTTTCAATTCTATATTAATCACTTCAATACGTTAAATGTGTTCTACGCCACTTTAATTCTCATTAAACTGAAACCAGTCAAATTCATACTCTCATTCATACTTGGATCCATTTCCCAATTCATATGTTAATTTCAACTTAATGAATACCCTTCTATATTCAAGACAAGTTTATAAATCAAAATACTATACAACTCAAAACACATATGTTGCTTTTCATGAAAATAACATTACGAAAAATATTCAAATTCTTCTAATTTGAAGAAAATAATTATCACCACTGACATAATACACCGTTACGTGCTTAAAATAAATGTATCTTTGTATATTCGATCACATTATATTTTTACACGATGTCTTAAACTTCTATTTTTCCTTCATCAACAAGGAAGCGCAAAACAAACCAAGATACGAGCAATTATAATAGTAACACGGAATGTTAAGATGATGTTACGACAAGGAAATATCCAGAGAAATGGCACAAGATCAAAATACTTGCTCTTCATTAGATAAGATGGAAAGGTAATGGAAAATAAACAAGGGTATAGCCTGTATCCTAGAGGAGAAAGCAAGCATGGCAGTAGAGACTAAAAGCAAAGTCAGAAGCTAAAAAATCCTAAAATATTTACAAGGTTGGTAAAAGAAAATTAAAATAAAAAAGGTATATGCAATGAAGAAGATGAGCAAAAAACAAGTATTTTGCGTGCAAGTAGATAGAATGTGTCAAGAAATACATAAATATTATACCCTAATCCTGTTGGGCTACCTCAACGCAAAAACTGGGAAATAAACACTATAAAGAAATAACCGGGAGGCATACGATACATGAACTAAGGAAATCACGAAGTTATTGATAGCAAGATCAAATTTGTACATAAAAAGGAGCACAAAATAATATTGACAAGGAAAATGACAGGAAAGCAAACTGACCACATACTAAAAGTCAGAAAGCGAGAATAATACAAGACGTAGGATCATAGCGATAAGCTAATGTAGACACAGATCACATAATAATAATAGCAAATTTGAAACAGAAAACGCAACGAAACAAAAGAAGAGTATCAAATAGACGCAAAATAGCAAGATCAAAATTTATACATAAAAAGGAGCACAAAATATCATGGACGAGGAAAATGACAAGAAAGCAAACTGACCACATACTAATAGCCAAAAAGAGAGAAAATATAATACAAGACATAGGATCCTACCGATAATATAGCAAAATTGTAACTAAAAACGCAACGAAACAAAAGAAGAGTATCAAATAGACGCAAAATATAATATTTAAAAAGAGGGAAAAAAACATAAATATGAAGAAGCAGTCAGTACACAACTAAGTATTAAACGAAAACATGAAGACAAAGAATGGGAAATTATGCATCATCAAAATATTACACAAAAAAATGATTTGTGGGTGAATGTGAAGACATAACGAAGAAATAAAAAGAAATCAGATTTAGTTTAAGAGAAACCAACTTATTATTATGATTTGACAAAGCAAACAGGAATCAAGGATCAAAAAATATCAAAGATAAAAAACGAAATGGATTGATCAGTTAATGGAAGAAATGGAAGCGAAATGGACTATATGCACTGTATGAATTTATGAAGCAAAATAAGAGACCAAAGATCTTAGCAGATTACTATATAAGATAACTAGTAAGCAACTGCTGCAACAAGCAGAAGCAAGACTACCACCGAAGGTTATGGACAAGATTGAAGGAAAAGAGGGGGAAGACTAATTGCACTAATATTAAATAAAACACCAGGACGAGGTTTGAAATAATAAGAAGGTGGTCAAGATTATATAAATTAATAAACAAAATAAGGGCAGAGGACACCCAGAGATAAACTCATTCTCTGTCAATAATAACATCAGACCAACGGAAGAATTTCCAAACTAAAAAAAGGTGGTCAAAACTTAATAGATTATATAAATTAATTAAAGAATTGAGTTTAGTAATTAATAACATCAGAAGAACCAAGGGAAGAATTTCCGATAAAGAAGGGAGTCACGCAAGGTGACGTCAACAATTTTATTTAACATAGCACTGAACAAATCAATAAGAGCGACTAATAGGGGGCAATACTTAGCAAATCTGTGCAGATAATGGCATATGCTGATGATTTTGCCATAATTGCAACAGATGAGGCGTGTGTGAATATAACATTCAATAAAATCTCACAAACCACACATGTGATGAAAAAAAACATAGGAAGAAACAAATAAAAAAAAAAAAAAATTAAAGAAGGCACGATAGTAGACGGAAAGAATGGAAGGACTATGGAAATCGATCAACAAATACTATTAGTATAGTAGGTACTACTGTATAGCTTACTATAGCTATAACGACCTAATAAAAAATAAAATGTTTAACTATAAAATTAAAATAATGCTCAACAAAATCGCAATAAGACCAGTAGTGACGTACATGACGGAAACAAACAAGGAAGAAGAAAAGATTCGAAAAGATATGCTACAAAAAAATAGAAAAAAATAGGTGTAGAATAGAAAAGTTTAATAAATACAGGAACAGGCCAAATATTAAAGACCAAGAACATAATAGTGTTTATTAAAACCCCACAAATCTAAGGTGGTTCCGGCATAAAAAAATGAGAGGAAGTAATCAAAAAAATTGCAGAGTGGAAACAAACAAAAAGTGTCAGGTTGAGGATAAGTAGGGAAGATCAATTTTTTTAAATGGATCTGAAATGGCTACGATAGTCCGAAAGATAAACAAGAAAATTTAAATTTGCGAAGTTAAGAAAATTTCTCGATTGTTTATATCGACCCACCATATCAGAACAAATTTAAACCAAAATATAACTCTTTCACAGTAAATAGCACTTAAATTTGAAACGTGTTTTATTAAATTTAATTTAATAATTATTCAGGTCTATTTATTTGCTTGGAGTTATCAGAAATACAGGAGTTCGAATTACAGTTGCCCTTGTCAGTATCTTACAAACAATACATAAGACATTTTTTATTGATAACTGAAATAACAATAAATATCTCGATATATGTTTGCTTTATAGGACTTTTACGTCGAGATTTCATGGAAGCTCTTATGGTGAACATTGTTGCCGGTTTCGGCAACAATGTTAACCTTGCAATGCTGATTATTCTTCACCCGTAAGACATACATTAATATATTTTCCATAGAGAATTCTCAATGTGTAACAAAATGTCGTTTTATTTTATTTTCTCATTTTATAAAGCACATTGCTGATGGATTGCATATTAATTACTTAATATATTTTAATATTGTTGAATTATACGATTCATATGATAATTTGAAATAATGTGTATGTAGTATGTAATGTGTATGCATGCAATGTTCACAAAACGGAATAACCCTTCAACGCAACGTACGAAATAAAAAAGACGAAATAAATTGGGGATTCAGGAATAATGACAATTTGCATGGACGATAACCAGAAATGAAAACATATCACCGCTCATCAAATGTTATTTGTTAGGGCCCACATGTCTGTGAATGAATACAGTAATCTGGGCTCATGTGACATTGTATAAATGTATATGCATGCATGCGAGGAAATTGTACGTATCATTAGGTCCGCCCTAATCAAATAGGTCCATCATCAAATACATGCCAATCATGAATACGAATTTACGGGGTCTAGGTATATTGCATCGTTCGAAAAATTCTCTAATATGTCACGGCGCACAAATTGTTCGGAATTATTCACTACGTTTCATTTGCAGCGTTTTTTGTGAACCAATTATTCTGATGAGATATTTTAGAGTTGAACCGCATTGTTTTCACGACCCTATCCATAACACCGGAATCGTAAACTCTATTTTCGACATTTTATGTACAAAACATATCATTCATTACTCCAACTCCATACACTGCAATTTTGTTTCAAATGTTTCATTATTTTTACACTACACCATTACGCGTTTTTCCAATTTTAAAAGCCATTTTATGTTCCGTGTCATTATTTTTTACACGCACAAAATGTAAAATTTAATTGTTCGTTTTTTACTATTTTAACATATTTTGCATCAATTTTGAAATAATTAAGCTTTTATAATTACATTTATTATATTTCTTATTATACTGAAAATTTTATTTATTATGCGTCATAAATAAGATCATAGCACAGAATCTAAATCACAAGAAATACACAACTGTGGTCACTTTTGGTATTTTCATATTTTTGTCTTTTTGTAAATGTGTGCACACCACTAATTTTAAATGGAATCAATTTATACGGACAAACCTCTTGTAACTATAATTAAAACCGTTATATTAAATAAAATGACAAATTCCCAATCTGATTTGACATATTCATAAAAAAATTTATAAAATCAAATATAGTAACATGCCGGGTCGCTAAAAAGTATGGATACAGTTAAATATTATGAAAACTATTCATCAATACTTGTTAAAGTTTGGTATATGGTTAAAAGTATTAAATTCCATCAGCTAAGACGTTTTTTAAATTTCTTCGATTGTTCTGGGGATACCTACAAGGCTAAGTTGATTTTTTTTAAAATGGCGAAGGGTCAAATTTAATATTTTTGAAAAGAGAATTTTTTTCTAAGTTCTGTGATGTAACACATGCATATCTTATTGAAATCGAAACTTAAAAAAAAAAAAATTATAGAACTGACAAAATTTTGAAAAATGTAAAATTTCTTTATTTATTGTAAGTTCTTTGCCGCCTGAACTTTGACCAAAAAATAAATAAAAGTTAATAATAAATGTAAAAATAAGACATTTAACTGAAACAGAACACATTTTAATAAAAGAAAAAAGCTTAAACACGAAATACATTATTTTTATGCTACAAAAGATGTTCAAAATGATTTCCATTTACTTCCTGGCAATAATGAATACGTTGAGCAAAATTTTGCAAAGAATCAATCAAAAAATTTGGAGAAATATTGGCAATTTCGTTTCTTATTCGTTCTTGTAGGTCTTCGATTTGTAATGGTCTGTTGACATACACTCGATTTTTTANGCATATCTTATTTTAATCGAAACTTAAAAAAAAAAAAATTATCGAACTAACAAAATTTTGAAAAATGTAAAATTTCTTTATTTATTGTAAGTTCTTTGCCGCCTGAACTTTGACCAAAAAATAAATAAAAGTTAATAATAAATGTAAAAATAAGACATTTAACTGAAACAGAACACATTTTAATAAAAGAAAAAAGCTTAAACACGAAATACATTATTTTCAAAATGATTTTCATTTACTTCCTGGCAATAATGAATATATTGAGCAAAATTTTGCAAAGAATCAATCAAAAAATTTGGAGAAATATTGGCAATTTCATTTCTTATTCGTTCTTGTAGGTCTTCGATTTGTAATGGTCTGTTGACATACATTTTTTACATGACCCCACAGGAAAAAATTAAGTGGGGTCAAATCAGGAGACCTAGCTGGCCATTCAATAGCCCCTCTTCGCCCTATCCATCTACCGGGAAATGTTTTATCCAAATATTCGCGCACTTGACGACCAAAATGCGGCGGTCTTGTTGAAACCATATGGTTTCTGCTAGTATATTTCAATTGCCGTGGTTTGGAAATATTTCCCTAAGTCGTCGAACAATCTGTTGTTGTAAAAGTTGCAAATATCTTTCAGACGTTAAATTGCCGTTAATAATAATAATAACTTTATTGAAATAGGATAAACTTAATGTACAAATCAAGAAAAAAATCACCATAAATATGTACAATGAAATAACAGTAAATAACTAATAACTAAATCACTAATACTAACTAATCACTAATGTAAAGAAACTAAAACTAATTAAAGACGAAAGAAGTAACTACATCACTAATACTCTCTAATACAAATTAATTAAAGAAACATACTAATTAAAGAAGAAAGAGAGACAGCTTGGTAACAAAGGAAACGAGAGTTCTACATCAAAGTAGTGTTCAGTTTAATGAGAGTTAATAGTTCTTTCTTGAATGAACATAGTGACGCGCAAGCTCTAACGTTGTTAGGCAAACTGTTGTATTTATTAAAATCTTTAAAGAGCAATGAATTCATTGAACTTCTACTTCTACGTCTGTGGATAGACAAATAGTTATTGTGTCGAGTGTGATGATTGTGTATTTCGTGATGGAAAACGATAAACTTCTTAAAATAAGAAGGTGCTAAGTTGTTAACGATCTTATATATAAAGATCATAGTATTGTAAAATAATCTCTGAGAGACCGTTATCCATTGCAGTGCGTCCAACATTACTCTAATGAAAAAAGGACCTACGATATTCTGACCAATGATGCCACCAAACATTAATTTTCTGCGGATGCTGCGTATGAATCTGCTCCATTCAATGCGGATTTCTGTCAGACCAATATCGATAGTTATGGCGATTAACATGACCATTTAGACAAAAAGTTGACTCATCAGAGAAGAAGATGCGATTAATAAAGTTACCATCCTGATGTATTCTGTGCATCATAGTTTCGCAAAATTCGATTCTGCGGTCAAAATCGTCTTCACTCAATTCTTGTAGCAAGTGAAGTTTATAAGGATGATATTTTTCGCGTTTCATTATTTCTTGTATGGATCCTCTAGTCATGTTGTGGTTCAAAGCCAACTGTTGTACTGAACTTTTTGGATTTTCTAACACATCCAACATAACATTCAAAGAATTTTCTTTGTTGGTAATAATTCGCGGTCGCCAAGGTCTTGCACGGTTTTTAACGCTACCAGTTTCTTGAAATCTTCTAAGGTTTTTGAAACCGTCGTCCTGGAGATCGGTTCCCGGTTTGGATGAATTTTATTAAAAAGAGTCACTACTTGAGCACAACTTCGCTTTCTGTCGCCATAACCAACCATCATGAGAATTTCTATACGCTCAGTTTCACTTAAATGTACCATTGTTAAACTAATTATTGCACACAAGCTTTATTTTTGACTAATATGCAAGTGACAGATCGCTGATGACAGCATTTTCAAAGCTAACATTTTTGAATTTTAATTTTTTTTACATTTTAATAAAAATAAAGATGGGCATGTGTTACATTACTGAATTCAGAAAAAAATGCTCCTTTTAAAAATAACAAATTTGACCACCCGTGCCTTTAAAAAAAATCAAGTTATTTTCAAAATAAATGATGGTAGAAAATTGAAAATTGATGATTAAATTTAAACACTTCTAACTGTATCCCAAATTTCAAGCTCTGCTAAACCGTTCTGAAGATATTTAGCTGTATCCATACTTTTTAGCGATCCTGTACATTAAATTCTATTTGTTTAAACAATTGGTGCAGGCAGTTAAACAGATGATTCCTTGTTTGAATCAATCTACAGCTTGCACCTTTTGGCCCTAAAACATTATTACTATTGTTATTATTATGTCAATAAAATCATATTATTATTATTATTATAATATGTTTAGCAATACATGTAGAATAGATAATATTTTAATGCTGAATTGAATAAATTGGTTTTTTAAATACCCTTCCACAGTTAGTTTTGATAAAATGTCAAAATGTTGGTAATAATTTGTGGCGTTCAAAACTTAGGTCTGTAATTTAAAGCTGTAAAACAACATTCCTTTGAGTTTTGTCAATTTTTGACACCTTTTGACATCTTTCAACACATTTTGACATCTTTTGACACCTCTCGACAAGTTTTGAAAAATTTTAAAACATTTTTATATTTTATTTCCCACGATAAGGTGTACAGGGGAAGTCAACAATAACGAAATCAAGCAAAAATGTTGGAATTATTGATCATAATGTCAAAATGGAGTTCCGAATTATTTACAAAATTTGGAAAAACGCTGGGATCAATGTATTAACAGTAAAAAGGGTGTTTCAATAGAGCATTGCCAAATAATACTAATGAATTAATTGATTTAACGATAACTTAATTAGTAGCCCAAGAGCAGTTGAACATATGGGATGAGTGGTCTCATGCTTTAGATGCTAGACTAGTAAACTCAAGGTCTAGAGTTCAAACCCAAGTTCGGATATTGGAAATTTATATCGGGGATAAAGTTTACACTTTGTCAAAAACTGCAAACAGTATTCCAAGGTCATTTCCAATACCTGGACTAAGATTAAACTCTACTCAAAGACATTGCTTCTAGTAACTACAGCATGAGACCATCCATCCCCTATTATTTATTATTGATCTACTAGTACATCATTAATGACATTTTTTTAAATATTATTAGATGCATCTTTACTGGGTATATATCAGTAAAAAATACTAGTAGTAGGTTGTTTCTTGGCTGGCGACGTTTCGTCCGCAGGTGACATCATCAGGACGCTATATTATGCACGTATTAAGCACCGATTGCGCACGGTTTAAGCTTTCAAGATGTTTGAATGTTTCTACTGATTCGCGAATTTTGCGTTGAAAAATGTGAAAAATAATAAAAAATATGACGGAGAAGTCAGAGTGGAGATAAGGTGGAAAATAATGATGAAGTATGAATACGAATGGACGTGAATATTACTATTTTGACACAAAACGGTTTATGCTAAAATTAGGTTTATGGACAATATGTGAGTTTTTTTTTGTTTAATAGTGTATTTTTGTTAACATTTCGACTACCTTTGGTCGTATAGGGGAATAAAATGGTAGTCAAGATGTAAGTAAAAATATGCCGTCAGGTTTTAAACTGGAGTTTTGAAGTTTTAAAGAAGAAAAATATGGAGGATATGTATTTGTTGAAAACCTGATGGTTTGGATTGTCTTTTCCAACATATTCCAGAAGTAAGATCGGATTGAAATTGGTCTAAAAGTGTATATTGGGTTTTGGTGTTATTTCTATCGCAGTTTAAAATTTACTGTTTTGTTGTTGAAACTAAATAAATTATAAATAATTTGAAGTATATGTAGAACAGTTCAGGGGAAGAGAGGGATAAAGGAAACAATTTCAAAAATATTATAATGTTAAATGTTGGAATGGGAAAAAAGAAGTAAAGTTGGTTAGAAGGTGGAAGGAAGGGCAAAAAAGGTTCGAACACATCCAGAGAGCAAAATATAACAAGCGAATTTGTCAATGTGGGAGAAGCATACAAAAAGCGGGATGGTCAGCTGCGGAGGAAGGCTAAGCAGAAGGGGGATAAAGTAGTAAAATTGGTTAAAAGGTGGAAGGAGATTGAAGGGCAAAGAAGGTTCGAACACATCCAGATAGCAAAATGTAACAAGCGATATAAACAAATATGAATACGGAAGAGCTTCGGAATAGTTGGAAGGGTGAAAAGGATAGGAGAAGTTGTTCAGATTATTTCAGGGGGTGGAAGTACTGAGGTTGGTGAAAAAGAGACTGGAGAGGAACAAAATACAATATAATACAATGTAAAATGTAGACATGAACATGTATGAAGGGAAAGGGAAAGCACACACCAAATAAATTTTTTTTTGTATTTTTTAATTAACAAACCGTTCATTTTCTACTTTCAGCGCTTTTTTTCAGGTCGAATAATTATGATGCACCCAGAAAATTTTTTTTTTATTTATCTGTTTTACACGGAGTCGAATTTTATGTATAATCAGCGCCATCTATCCCTGGTTATTAAAGTAGTGCAGCGTGGCAATTAAACAATTAGGGGCCGTGACACTCGACAAGACCGAGTATACCTAGATATAAGGTTACGAGGGTCTCAAATGTATTTATAACAATTCAATAAAAATTAAAACTAAACATGTAATCTTTAGTTTTATTTTATTTAACATTATTTCCATTAAGGGTGCCCACTAGTTCTTGAGTCGATTATACATTCTGCAGAATAATATATCGAAATCTTCGTATAAAGTAAAATGTGTAATATTTTGTATAAAATTATACATAAAATATCTGTATTACAAGATATATAATTTTGTATATAATATTGTACGATTAATTGAATGTAGAATTATACGTCGTCTAAAACGGGCTTTAGTAAAGCTTTCGAAATAAATTTACATATTATCCGATGAAAAAGTATCTTTTATTTTCCCTTTGTAAATAAGGTAATAAATTAGATATGGGTCAAAATTTGTCAGTGTAGAAAGAATTCGTAAGGGGTGTCGAGGTAGGATGATAGAATGGGGTTAAACTGGACGTATGTGATTGATTACTGTACATCCACTACGCAAAGCAAATTGTGGCAACTGTATCTAGTATATGCAATTCTGACCAAAGTATAGTGGTTAATATTTTTGATAGAATTCAGTGTGTTATCAATCTTGTCTTCTATTCTTCTTTAGCCGTCGGATGTTGAGTGAAATATTACAGAGATTACAATCTTTGTCTTTTTAGTCAATGTGTATTAAAACTTTTATCGAACACGACGTTATGAATAAAATAGATTAAATTAGGGTGTTTTCTTAGAGTAAATGGGGAGAAAAATATGTCATTATCGATAAATTCTAAATTTAAATTTTGTATTATATTATTTACATATTTCATTCATGTTTTGTATATTAAAATTTTGATTTGATTTTTGATCACAGAAGTTCACTTTTTATTAATGTTACGTTTATTTGAATTAACTACGCAATCAGTTTGGAGTGAATCGCCCATTAACAACATGAATACCGATAGTAAATTAATATGCCAATCTATTCGTATTACGAACATAAACACAGGTTGGGTTAGTTCCTATTGTTAGCTAAAGGGGCATCCTCGGTCTAAATACGTACGAAAGGGCTAAATGGATTATTTTGAGATAATTACTCCATAATTTCTTACATAATTGATCAAAACCACTTGATTAAATTAGCAAAGTGTGTTTGATTATTTGTCAATTATTTAAAGCAAAATAATAAATCGAGTTTCACGAAGCAATGCCAGGCCATGTTAAAATATACATTATTACTTCGTTCTTATAACGCAGCATATGTAATAATAAATCCACTTGTTATATACTGGTTGTATTTGATGAAACTACATCGAATTTTCCAACTCAGTGAACCCATGACTTTGGCTTTTTGTTGTGCTGTAACCTCATTCATCAATAACCTAAAGTTGTCGTTTTTGCTTTGATACAATAAATTACATTTTAACATTTCCCTCCATTTAGTTCTTAATAATAAATAATAAGCTCTACATTAAATCATATATTATTAACTTAAAAATGGACAATTACTTTCGATAAAAAGTAAAAAATTACATGTAAAAAGTAATGAAGAGATTTTTATCAAAATTCAAAATTGTACATGTGTAAAACTTGATGGATTGATTTATATTTTTAGTGTAATTTGGATAATAACCATATATTTACACGAGACGCAACTTGTAGCTAACCACATGTTTTCAATAACGTTAGTCTCACACATTCACATGCAAGCCTACAATTATACCTTTAAATTGAATTACTATGACCCTTACGGCATTTCCCAAGCAACAAGTTCCATAAAAATATATTTCGTTTAAGGGCGTAATTAACTTACTTAAAAGTGTTATATTAAAATTAATTGTGGTTGATTTAAGTCGTTCTTCGAAAAAAAAAAAAAAATAATTTGACGGAATATTTTTAGTATAACCGAGTAAATATCATTTTTGTTTGAATATTAAAACTCAGTGAATATCAGAAAATTGTAATCTAATGAACCAAATAACCGTAATTGCTGTAATCAAAAAATGTGGGAATACAGACAAATGTTTCTGTGTACACGTCGATAACATAAACTGTTTGAATCATTATAAGCACATCATAAACTTAGTGATCACCGATTTGCCGATATCAAACAATTTCAATGTGACGGATTGGTTTCAACATAGTATTTCCCATTGGAATTGCATTCCATTTGTAGGGTTGCCGGTGAATTTATCAAATAGGGTCTCATTGATCGTTGCGTTTAGAACCGATTTATCTTTTTCACTATTCTGTTATACATCAGTTATTTGTGAATGTCATCGGTGGTTTGGTTCAGGTGTCATTTATTAATTATTTGATTTAATCGCATTTAATTATTTATTTGTTTATATATGAACTATGTATTATTTTTATATTAATATGAAATTTATACACATTTATTTAAATAATAATAAAAACTTATCTCTTTATTCTTGAGCAAGTAACCAATAAAACACTTTTTCTGTAATAAAAATATATTTATTACGACACGCAAATATATAAAAATGTGTTTCGGAATCATTTTTTAGTAATAAATATATTTTAATATTGATTTGTTTACTACGGAAATCAATACAAAATATAGTTTACTATATATTTTATTATACGGTTTTAATATATTTTTAATTATTTGCTGCAATCCTTTGATGTAAGGAAAAGAAACATATTTTAAATCATTATCAATATTTGTTTTATTTGAATTGTTTAAAATGTGAAATCGTTGTTTGGGACAAACATTATTATTAAAAAAAAAAGAAATTAATTTTATGTTAAATTTGTTTTCTATATTTTAAATGCCCGTTTCCATGCCTCATTTACTATTTCTAGGAGTTTTCCTTTTATTCCCATATTTTTGTCCTCTCAGCTGTGATGTTGCTTTTCATTTTTCAGTTTCTTTAAGGCTTCTTGCAGCTCTTAGAAAGTTATTCCTTCTTCGTTTTCTTTTGCTATCTTATCTTTGTTACTATCTGATAATATTTGTTGTTTTCTCTTAAACAAAATATTGATGCATTGCACATAAATTTATTTATAGTTCTTAACCAGTGCTCGAATTATCATAATGTAAAATTTAATACATCAACTTAATAGAAAATCTCCATTTATGATTCATATATAAGAAGGTATACCCTGTGTATGTAAAGTCTATTTATTAGATTAAATGTTTTTTAATTTACTAACAAACAAACAAAGCTACTTAAAGTGACTAGAACGTTTGAAAATAGAATATATTTTCTAAAGACTCGAACTATTTTTGATTTTGTAACTTTTATTTGTAGGAATGTGTATGCCAAATATTTCGTTTTAAGTTCTATCATAAGTACAAATACACGGCACGACACCTTTACATTCATTTAGTATGAATTTTATAAATTAAAATATATTTTTTAAAGAAAAATAGAAGCTTTTTGTGATTAAAATAATTTTTATTAGTATTTTTCCTGCATATACCGACAAAGCATCCTTCTTAAGGTAATACAAATGTATGCAAAGACATGTTTAGAATGATAATAGCGCTTGTTCACTTCGAATAACGTTAGTTGAACAAGTTAGATTGTACTTTAAATTTTGTGTATAACTGTATAATTCGTGACATGGAATACATTAACGGTATAAACGAATTACAGATACAAATTTGATCGCTTAAATTACAGATTTTAAACTGCATATATTAAAACCAAATATTGATTTTATAATTACGCCAGTTAATACATCATTAGCTTTAATATTTATGCAGCAGAGCAACGTGTAAAATCCAATTTTATCTAATTTTCTAAAATGTTTCATATATAATTTGGGATATAATAATCCCATGGACATATGTAACATGTAACATATATTACGTATTACTCAAGTTCTTTTATGTCACTTTCACTTGCTGGTGTTTATTGTGAATGGAGCGGGGACTTTCAATTGCAAGGTAAGTTAGAGTGTCCAGTCTAGTTAAAGATGCCTTATGTTATCAACTACATCATTATTAAATGATAATGGCGTTTACTGGAAAAGTTGTAATACGTGTGGTCTTTATTATTTGCATAATATTAATGCTTTTGAGTGACTATACTGGCCTTATTGATAAAATCTTGGGAAATAGTGGACTAGAAACAAATATATCAAACAGGCCCAGGCCAACAAATCCAGGATACGGTGATAGCAAAACAGAAATTGACTTGGATGCTGATATTGAAGATGACACTATTAAAAGTTTAGGTAAGTTACATACAGAGATTATTTTCAGTATTTAGATTTTATAGCCCATTTTATTTCATTATAACGTGGTTATTATTATTGTTATTATTGTTATATTGCTCCAGCAATTTATCCTTAAATGAAAGCATTATAAATTAATTAAATAAGTATCATTTTAAATACACAGTTCAGATCATTTCGAGTCAAATAAACCTTATTTTATAAACACAAATTCCACAAAATCATATAATGATAATTAAAAAAAAAAAAAAATTAATGTGACGTAAAAATATGAATATTTTCCAGAGTGAAAAATTCTGTTTTTATAAATTTGCATCGAATTAATTTTAAGTATGGATGATGACCTTGCATTGTTAGTCTTAAATGTTTATCAATAACTTGTCCATGATATTTTTGTTTCAATGTTGAATTATAAACATATAAATATATAATAAAACATTGTTATATTAGAAACAATTATTAACAGTTAAATGGACATCGCTTTACGTATATGTGTTAATGCCTGGGTTTTTCTTAAATCTAATTATTATGTCATTATATCATTTTTGTTAAATTTGACCTTTTTAGGTCCACCAACATCGAAGTTGCAAATATTAACGACAATTAAAAACGCATGTTTACCAAAGTTAATATGTGAATTGAACGCAACGCCACAAAAAGCCAAATTAACAGAATCTGAAAAATCACTACTTACACTCATCAGGTAAGAAGAAAGTGTTTTTATTAAGTCACCGCTGTTGAAAATGAAAGTTATTACGGAACATACTTTCTCTCTTCCGTAATAAAGATTATCATGTTTTAAAACATACATTTTTACATAATCCTTGACACATTTAGTTACTTTCGATCTGTAAATATTACTGGAAAAGTACGATTAAAAGTGCTAACATTTTCCTTGTTCTAGCTATAGGAACACAACTGATTGTTGGAAAACTTAACTCAAGCCCAAAATTCAATTGTGCACATTAAATTATAAAGTATATATAATAAAAGATATTGATTCAAATTTCAACACATAATTTTTAGGATAAACAATTTTAAAGCTTTTGTGTTTTAAAAGTTTTGCAATTCAGTTCATGTTTATGTTTAGATGAAAAGTTTTATTTTATTATTTTTGTTTAGCTAAGTCTTTCGTACAGCGGAAGTATTTCATTACTGTGACCTCAACCGACTTACAGACAATCTAATTTTCCTTGACTTCAAGTATAATCAATATTTAAAGTGACTGCACAAGTTAAAACTGAACAATTCAATTGTGTTTTATGTTGAAATTTCATTATAAGTAGTAAATTAAGTAATTTTAACAGGGAAAAGATATCAGACCAAAATCCAAAATTTTGAAATAGATCTGCCGCTTTTGCGAATTTAGCGTTGGTCTAATAACTGATCTTTGTTTAATTCAAAATATATATTTTTTATAAATTTTAAATTTCTTAAATATACATTTTTTGAACTAATTTTAAATCTTCTCTATTTTATACTTTAAGGGATACATCGATTAGTACAACTGCTGAGTTGACGTCAAAGTACCATTTTGCAGCACATATGGGCCAATTAATAGCTGGCATCGATGGTAATGGTTGCCATAATTTTTATCCCTCGTGTCCATTTCCTGGCCTACAAGTTTTGCAAGTGATGAAAAAAGTTAGAATGCGTTAAAATTTCCAATTCGATGTTGTTGATGTAAAGTTGAAACAAGAACATCTTTGACAATGCTGCTATAGCTTTAAGATAAATCCATTAAGATGTTTCCTTCTCTAAAAATGTTTTATTTACTAAATGACCAATACTCTAAAATATGCGTTATTTGTGTTTTAGTTACCTTCAAGTGTAAAATTTCTAGTCTGTAATATTAAGTAATGTAATTTAGTAATTATTTGCCACAAAAAATTGATTTATAATAATGTTTATATTTGTGTATTTTCTAATAAATTGTAAGAAATAAATATTTATTTGTGAATCTGTTTACAAAAATATCATTTTTATTGCCATATTGTGGAGTTCACGACACTAACTGATTTTAGACTTAAATCATCGTCAGCATATATGCCATATTTTAAATTCAGTGTTATTTAATATAAAACATTACCACAACACTAAATACAAAGTTTCACAGTTAGTGATGGTTATACAGCGTGGTCCAGAATTATATACATTAATTTCTAGAGGTGATACGTCCAAAAATAAGGGTACTTCTTTATGTTCACTTAAAAGCGTATATAATGACTTAAAGACAAAATGTCGTCTATTACTGCTATGTTGGAATTTAAATAAAAATTATCTCTAAAATATGAAAAAGAAAATATTCTTTCTTGAATTTAGAGAATTTAGAGAAACAGAAAAGAGTTGTTGCCAAAATTTCTCAGTAATTTTCAAGTTATGCGACATTTTTGTTCTTATCTGATTTACTGTTTGTTGAATTAAGCTTTACAAAAATTGACAAATTTTCAAAACGACAAAAATTCTTATCGAATAGAAACCTATAAAAGGTATATTGAAGTAAATGTTGGGTTTGATTGAATGTGAACAACATAAACCAATTCATGCTTTTTAAGGAAATTAATTAGATTGGGTTGGGATTCATTTGGATTGGGTCAAAGAAAAAAAAAGACAAAATGGGGATTAAGTACTAAGAGTATAGAGTGTATATTTTTTAAACAAGCAATTCTAATTTAATAGTCAAGACGTCGAGTTGATTTTCGATTAATACGAGTCTCCATCTAGTAGACAACTCCATCTAGAAAAGTTTCTCGAAATAAATTCGCAATCTTTTTTTAGTATTATTCGAGAGACTTGGTTTGAACTAAGTTATTCGAACCCAACCAAACGTTTTATCATTTCCAAGAATTTAATTTCCAAAAACTTGTGTAGCAAAATTCCATCCAGCCCATTTTTTCAAGAAAACTCAAAATACTTTCTTTCTCTTTTCCTCTTTGCCTTCAACACGCCGGAATTACTACTCGCTACTATTTACTTGGAAATAGCCTCCTCCAACTTCCATACAATAATACAAACGTTGCTCAAACCCACGACGTACATTTTGAAAAATTTCAGGGGTCACTGCACGGCAGGCAGGAGATGGAATTGTACATTCTATCGCGTAAATTTTCTAAAGAAGTCGTGGGTCTGAGCAACATTTGTATAATTGCATGGAAATTGGTGGAGGCCATTTCCAACAACTTATCAAATAAATCTTGTCTGTTTTTCTAACTAAATTATCATTTCTGTTTTGTACCTTAGTTATCTTGAAAAGCTAATTTCTCGAAAACGAATCGATGGATTTCAAAAATTGACACACCGTTGAAATGCAAATTACGTAAGCTTTTAAATGAGGTATCACTCAACCCCTAGTGTGATTTAAGAATTTTAGGGTTGGCACCCCTGCGGCTAGGGGGTTGAAGATATGGAGATAATATCTTCGCCAAAAGTTGTGCCCTATCGATCTAAAGTTTACGTGTTTCAGCGATTTTAAGAAAAAAATTAGATTCTCAGATATTGAGGGTGTTTCGTTTTACCGCGGACACCTGTATAATTAATAAAAATGTGGTTTTTTAAATTTATTTATTTGTTCATTATTTAAAGTAAAATGCTGTTTTCAAATATCAAAATTAATATTGATTTTAATTATTTTATGTACGTACAGTCGATCAAAATAAAAATATCAATTAACTTATACAACTTTATAAGTAACTGCAACATTGGTTGCATAATGAAATGCATTTATCTGTTGATATTTGTATACATGTATGCGATTCATTTTATAGGAAGTTAGTATCGCAACGGTATTACTTTTTATTTTACACAATTAGATAGTAAGACGTCGCAGCAAAACTACAGATAAAGCAAATATTAATCATCGTTATGTAGTTTATAATTCGTTGTTTCTTTAAATTAATTGCTGTTTGTAATTTATTCATCGTAGCTGGACCTAAAAACTAAATTATTTCTATTAATTTTATTATATTTACAATCTCGGTGGTGACCTAAATAAATGGCTACTATTTATTTTATTTGTTTACACAGGAACAAGGAATAAAGATTTTTACGATGCTGTGAAAAATCCCAAATAAAGAACATAAACAACTTAGCGTGATTAAAAAGAATGATTGATGATTGAACACATACGAAAGACCTAATACATGACACGATTAAAAAAGTGGTTTAGTAACATAAGTTTTAGAAATAATGACGTGATAATAGATCTGGTTGCTTAACCGTTAAAAAAAAACTTTCCCAATATACAAGCCGTCAATATTAATTACTTATTGTTATTCTTAAGGCACAGTTTATTAATATGTATGTGTTGGCACGCTTTGAGTTTGAGTTTGTTGTATTTAGAATTACGATCAAGATTTAAATGGTAATAGAAATTTCGTCTGTTATAAATAATCCTATTCAGTTATAAAAGACTTCAATGATAATATAAAGTTGGTCGTAATCTGGTGTTATTTGACTAGCTTTCTCCAGTCAACATGGTCAACTTAAAAGTTAAATTTAGGCAAAGTGAAAATTTTAACATCAACTCGTCTAAAGCGTCAAGGAAAATCAAAAACTTATTATATTGTTTTTCCTAAAATTATTTTTGGGCTTTCATGTGCCAGCAAACCTTGCTAAACACAAAAATGTTATAAGACAAAACAAGTTGAAAATAACTACGTAAATCCCTAACAAAATTTAGCAAAACTTAGATTTAGCAAGATAAAATTTTACTATAATAATACAAAATCCACAATCAAACTACGTTCTCAAAAAATGGGAAATTTTAAAGATTTGAATTTAATTAAAATTTGCAAAAAAATTACGTGTATGCAATTTCATAGCACAGTTGTCGTTGTCGTTGTTTATTTACACTCAAAACTATATTATATGTAGTGTGTACAAAATTTATATTTCATGAAGTGGCCGTTAAAAAAATCATAAAAATCACACCAAACTTTCATGCGTTTAAATGTAGAACTTTCGTTTTTTTTTAAATTTATGTTGAGTATAAAATTCTTGTTAAAACCATCTGGACTTTCTGTTATACATTATTTACTGGGAAATATCATTGTTGAGTATTTTAATATATTTTCATACGATTTTATAAAATTTATTTGAAACATATTTTACTGTTTGCGTAGTTTCTGTAAATGCTTTGATTAGTTGTTTCCTCTATAATTTTGCAATAAATTCTCATCTTTTTCTTCCATATGGCAGTGCTTTTTTATTGGGCATTGCGGCACTTCTTAGTGGGAAAAACTTAAAAGTTGTGCTTCGACATTTGATTTTTTTTGTTTGTGATCTATTTCGTATTTGTTTATTTATGTTTATTATAAAGTTCATTCTTTCAATTTTGAGGTTTCAAATTTTGGAAAATTTCTATATTTTAATATTAAAATGGCTTTTATTGATTTTTGAAAATTATTTATGAATAATCGTTTTACGTTTATTTGCATATCTATGTATTGTATATTTTATAGTAATAAAGCTGACAATGTGTTATAAAAGATACAATTTATGTATGAAAAGTTTCTTTGTGTTTGCAATTTATCGAGAAAGTAGTTTAGCTGTAATGTTAGTAAGACAATAATGTCGATTCGTGCATGAACTCATTGTATACACGTTCTTAGTTCTTTGTTGAGCAATCAAGTTTAGTTAGAACATAAAATCCCTACTTTACATGTTGAAACGCCTCCTGACACTCGGACAATTTAACACTCATCTTTATACAAATTATAATGCGTAAAGATATAACTCTTTTTGTAAAATAACTACTGTTAGCACGTTAAAGAAATGAAATGTGTGCAAAGTTTTGTTCATTGCTTCAAATACTAGGGTACTTTACAAATAACATAATGAATTATGTCTGAAATATGCTTTACGTTTTATTGCGCGAACATCGTAACTTGTAAATGCTTTTATTGCTTTACTCCTTGTTTAGCAACATTACCAAGGCACTTTTTGCGTTATAAGTAGTTCTTATTATTGTTATGACTGTACTTTTTTATTACACCCAATATAAATTTACATTTTTCATAATAAGACTTGTTTGGACAAGACATTAAGGGAGTCCAAACAAAATACTTTGTTTAAATCTCTTCGGGGTAAAAAAATAAACAAAATTAATAAATTTTTTGATAAAAAATTAAATTCAGTTTTAATTAAATAAACAGCAAAATCGTACTTAAATACATTGAATTACAATGTATTTTATGCAGGGCCGTCCTAAGATATTTGGCGCCCGTGGGCTACTAACGATAATGCGCTTCTCTTCATAAGAAAATATACGGGAGGGGAACCAGAAAAATATAATTACCAATAAATAAGGCGACCAATTATTTTTTAGGAAAAATGGTTACAGATGGATGGGAAAAGGTTATTGCCAGGGTTGGGTTCGCTCCGTAAATTGAAATTATTGAAATTCAAAAAGTAAGTTTTAAAAATTTATATTTGGATTGGCATAGGTTAGGTTCGCTCCGTAATTCAATTTTATAATTTATGGTTGGGTTGGCATGGGTTAGGTTCGCTCCGTAATTCAAATTATCAAATTATTGAAATTCAAAAGGCAGTTTTTCAGTTTTTAAAAATTTATAATTTATGGTTGGGTTCGCTCCGCAAATGAAATTCAAAGGGTAAAGGTAAGAACTTTGACAAAAATGGAATAGAAGTATTAGTAAAACTTTTTAATAAGATTTGGGATGAAGAAAGGATACCTGCATACTGGGAAATAGGAGTACTCTGCAATAACTATAGGGGCATAATTTCGATGAGTACGATGGTCAAAATATATGAGAGAATCCTGGAGAAAATATTAAAAACTGTGACAGAAGTGTAGTTGGAGAAAGCAAAGAGCGGTTTCAGAAAAGACCATATATTCACCATGAAGCAACTAATAGAAAAGATCGTAAGCCGCACCATATATGTAGTTTTTGTCGACGTCGAAAAAGCATTTGATAGCATCTCAAGAAAAGAAGCCTTATACAAAGAGGAATTAGTAACAAGCTAGGAAAAGCTAT
The DNA here is from genome assembly GCA_018397195.1 of Lethrus apterus. Taxonomy (NCBI): domain Eukaryota; kingdom Metazoa; phylum Arthropoda; class Insecta; order Coleoptera; family Geotrupidae; genus Lethrus; species Lethrus apterus. The sequence goes on from JAFFZR010000640.1 coordinate 73,222, forward strand.
TTTCAGTCTGTATAAAAATACAAGAAATTATGTTAGAACTGGAAACTTGAAGTCAGAGGGGTTCGTAAACAAGAAAACGAAAATGACAGTGTACAGTACAATATACAAACCAATTCTGCCATACGGAGGTGAAAGCTGGGTGTTAAGCAGCCAAATAAAAAGCAAAATACAGGCACTAGAAATGAAATACCTAAGAACCGTTAAAGGTATTACTCGAAGAGATAAAATACGAAATGAGACAATTAGAGCAGAGCTTAATGTTGAACCAGTTCTGGAAAGCATAGAGAAACAATTGCTCTAATTGTCTCATTTCGTATTTTATCTCTTTGGGCATCTAGTAAGGGTGGAAGATGGAAGACAAACGAAACGATTATGGCTAGCTAATTTCACACAGAGAAGACAAAGAGGAAGACCAAGGAAAACATGGAACCAAGTAGTGGCAGAATCTTTGAAGGAATGAGGAATATCCTGGAATGAGGGGATGAAGATGGCATGGCAAAAATAAGAAAGAATGGGCAACATTTATTTATTCATGAAATTAGGTTGATTTATTTTATTGAAATGATTGATTAACGTAACTGAATGTGTATTGGGATCTTGTAAATTAGTACCTTAACACCTTAGGGTAATTTAAAGTTAATGATTAATAATAATATTACAAACACAAAGAATATTTATCGTAAAATATACTATTAGTTAAAAGAATTTTAATTTTATAAAACAATATTGCTCTTCATTAGCGCAAATTTATTTTCAACTATTAAACTCCATGCCCAAGGACGACGATGAAAAGGCAGGCCTCGACTGAGATGGGAAGACAACGGAAGACCTAAAAGAACTAAAAATACGAGGATGGACACATAAAGCAAAGGATAGACAGAAATTGAGGGGTGTAGTTAAAGAAGCCAAAGCTCTACATTGGCCATAGAGCATAGCGTGTGTGAACATGTGAACATTGAAGAAAACTATAAATTTCAAAGTTAAAAAATTTTTAATTTGCATAAAATAATGTTTAGGAATTTAAAATAACAATTTTAGAAAACATAAATATATGTTTCAAACTGACAAATTCCAGTTTTGTAGAATTTCAAAAACAGTAATTTATTATAGTTATTTTAATATTAATTTCAGCATTTTTTGAAATATGTGGTAATTTTTTTAAGGCACGCTTTTTTTTCTCAATAAGTAATAGTCATAGTTAATGTTGTTGATGGCATAAAATGAAGATGATTATATCTTCGAAGTTATAAATAATAATTATACCCTTTATGAGTTAACCATTAATGTGCTTGAATATGTTGTGGACGCCGAAAGAATTATTTGTATATGGGGTCGTAAATTTAAGTAATAACCATTAAATTTAGCAAGACAATTATTTTGGAACATCTCTATCACGTAAATGTTTCAAGTATAACATGATTGATGATATTAGTTAAAAAAAATTACCACACAGGCACTCGTAAAATGTATATTGCATATATTACCGCATTACCGCGAGAATGATTTGTGATCTGAGGTAACTTTCGTCAGTAAAATGCTGTCTGTAAGAATAATGGCGTCTGGTTTAACAAAATGATCTTAACCATTTCACCTAATGATAGAACATACATTTATAGTCGAATATTTTGCATTTATATGTGTTTTATATTTTATTGTATATCTCGAGTCTATCAATTAAAATCCAAATAACCGGCTACAAAAAATATCTACAAAAATAAACTTTCGTGTTCAGTTTATGTGTGTGTGAATTGCTTCGGCCTCCTCCATAAAAGTTGTGTCAAACGCCTGCAAAACATTAAATATATAGCTAACAAACATAACTGAGTGCCTTCATTCAAAATCAAATTTTACAACCAAAGTACATTATTTATGGGAAACAACTTTATGAAAAGATTTCTAAAAGCGATGCAATAATAGAAAATATATATGTAATAATTTATTATTATTAATTTATTTGTTATTCAATCTTTACGAACAATAAAATTTCAATAAGACTTAAAAGATACAATTATGCAAATTTATAGGAACAATAGCCATATGTATTAATGATAAACTTTATGTAATTATAAAAAAAATGTTTAACGATAATATTCCATTCAATTTCTACAGCCATAGACAATGGCCATAAAAGCTCTTTGGGATATTATATTACATAATAAAGGTATGACGGCTGTCAATGAAAAAAGTTTACAAGTCTGCGTCTTAGAAATCTCAATATTTTGAATTAAGGTAACGTTGAACTTACAAAACGTACAAATTGTTTCCGGTTTCGCCGGAAATGGCGAGATATATTTTTTATAATCCCAATATATGTTTACTAAAATATCATATACTGAAAAATGTAATCAAAGTTTACATTGAAAGGAAGGAAGAAGGAAAAACCTAATAAAAAAATGGGTCACCATATCGAATCTGTTGTCAAAATTAAATTTGCAATGAAATCGAATTTTAAATTGAAGTTACCTATTAGAAACAAAAAAAAAATGTGAATACAGGAAGAAACAATGATACGAAAAAAGCTCCACAAACTGGGAAGTGTAACAATTAATGTAAAAATTATTTCCCGAAAATGGAATATCCTTAAGCATAAAAATAAATGTAAGTGAACATTGAAGAAGACATATGATAGTTTACGACACAAATCAATATGGATAACCTATAAAAATTTCAAATACAAATAAAATTAGTAAAACTAATCAAAATATGCATTGAAGATACAAAATTCAAGGATTTTACCATAAAAAAAAGTGTCAAACAAGGTGATCTTATATCTCCACTACAATCTTATATTAGAAAATATAACAAACAAAACACGAATAAACGCCATTGGGACCATTTACAATAGAAGTCTGCAAATACTTTTGTAGACGATGTTACTTTGGGAAGGTGGAAAAAAAATAGCGGACACATTTAAATTACTAGAAGAAGTTGGAGCACCAACTGGCCTAAAAATTAATACTAATAAAACAAAATTAATGCTAGAAACAAGTCGGAGAGAAAAAAACATTCCTCGAGATCGGTAATAAAAGTATAGAGCTTGTTAATGAATTTAAATACTCGGGCACCACGACTACACATAATAATCAGTTGAAATTTCAAACCGTATGGCAACCTTTTCGCATTAGATGGTATTCTGAAATCGAAACTTATACCCAAAGAAGACATATAGATGCAAAGCATGGACTCTCACAAAGAAAAATGAGGAAAATGCGATTTGAATCTATGACGAAACGCTACAAAGTTGGATATCACGAATGAACCATGAGTGCTGCAATTATGTGGTAACAAGGACCTGGTTGGATGGATCAAGAAAAAATAATCGGGTGGCTAGCCCATCCTCAACGAATGCCAGACAACAGACTTCGAAGAAGAAAATGCAGGCTTCGACTGAGAAGACAACAGAAGACCTAAAAGAACTAAAAATACGAGGATGGACACATAAAGCAAAGGATAGATAGTTGAAGAAGCCAGGGCTCTACATTGGCCATAGAGCATAGCGTGTATGTGTATGTGAACATTGACTTCTTTTACTTACTTATTTTAATATTAATTTCAGCATTTTTTGAAAAATTTTATATTTTTTGAAGACGCACGCTTTACTTTGTCAATAAGTAATAGTCATAGTTTTTCTTCGATTTTTTAATATTAATTATGTATTATTATTTTTTATATTTTATGGCTGTTAAAAAGGCTTGTGATGTTAGTTGACATTACAAAGATATGTTAATTGCCGTTTTATTTATTTGCAAATTTTGTTATTTTATTATTAGAATGTAAATTTAATAATTAGCAAGTTTTATAGCGAAGTTTGTAATTAGATTAAAGAGTTATCGTATTATATTGCTTATATAAACACTTATAAAACACACTGTATGAATAAATAAATGTTACTTTAGATCCTATTTGCAAATTTAAATATAGTTTATGCATAATATGAATAGAAAAGCACCTTTCAATTTCTTTGTACCGAATGAGAATTTTAAATAGTAGAGTATTATCTTTACCTGTAGCCTACCACACTAAACGAAAGGGAGTGGTGGCCATACTTTCACCAATAACTCTACAACTCTGTCTCTTCGTAAAGACCATTGATTGTTTTTACCTAGACCCGGTGTAAGATCTCAAATAAGTGTAGTTATGAAGGTGCGTGGTTTGTATTTCGGAGTGGTGGTGTCGATAAGCATTGCTGTACTCTTTCTTCAGGAAGTACCGCCAACAAAAGCACAGCAACCATCAATACAATTACCTGTTGAACTCGTTGGATTTCCTGTTATTATATTAGCAGTTAGATTGTCGAATTTTGTTAAAAAACTAGCATATTCTTTAAATCCGAGTAAGTTGATTTGTATTACTTACGGCCCAGTATTTAAAATTTAAATTAAATTAAACGAATTGAACAACCAATTATTACATATTTTGTAACTCTTACTTTTATATCAGTATACATTTGAACGTATACAATTTCTAATGACCTTGCCTGACACTTTCAACATGCATGTTGTTTCTAATTGAAATGGTATAGTAATAAATAAAATAATTTAAATTTAAACATATTTATTAAGTAACAATTTTTGCATATGTATTTGTATTTGCACCAGGTTCACATAACAAATGTAAATGATACCGCTCCTTCGACATTTAAATTTAAACATTTAAATTGTTAAAATCTCAATGTTTTATTTATTTATTTATTGTTATTATCTAAGTATTGTTGTCGGTCGAGTATAAATGATGTAAATTCTTTTCATTGTAAATGCTTTGAAGAAACCAATTTATTTACACTTCGTTCACATGAGTGCACTTTACGCAATTCTATTCATAGTAACATTTCATTTTTTAATTATGTAAATTCTAATAAAAATTTCTTCTATAATATCCTGTTATGTCTTAATTCCATAACAACATTATTTTGTGGATTTTGTCATTTTACCATTTGTTATCTAAAGGTATTGTACTATTTTAAAAAGTATGATGAAAATGTTTGCTTAATAAATGGAACAATTCGACGATCGTAAAATATTTTAAGACGTCATTAATCAATTATTTATGGGTTTATGTAAGAATAAATTTTGCCGAACATCAGGAACAATAACAGAATTATATTTCCCGTTGAAAGACATAATTTTAAATTTGATGTAGTTTTTAACAGACGGTATTTCGGAATTTATTTATAGTTTTAATGGTAACATAAAATGATCTATTAAAATTTACCGCCTAAAATAATATTTTGTTTCATAAATTTTACTTGTAATTGATTTTTTTTGCATTTTTTTATTATATTTTTAGGTAGTTTGCTGTTCAATCGTTCTTTCATCTTGTTTGTTATTTCAAAATTCATTTTCCATTCTTTTTGTAAAATTTTAAATCTTTATTTGCCGTTATTTTGACATCATAATTCCTTTTTATTTCCCCAAATATAATTCAATTGTTGCCATTTATTATATTTTACCTGGATTTAATTATAAGCTCTTGAAGTGTTTTAATCTATTTTCTCAACCTGATGATATTTTTCGTAATAATCATGTAAAATCAAATATATCACAATTTTTAGATACTTATGTTACAAGAACACGAAGAGCTATAGCCAGTGATGATATTATTGACATGAACGAAGCAGAAAAACGTTTAGTTGCAGAATTAGGTGAAAATGTTTGTATATACACAAGAGTTTGTTTGTATCACGCCGAAAAGGCCAAGAAGTCAATTGGTAAAGCAAGTTCGACGTTAAACTGGAATGAGTTGTTCAGGTAAAAATATATATAATATATAATAATATATATAATAACAATTATATAATTTTCGTACACATAGTGCATTAAAAAAAAAAAACAAGTTAAACAGGTTAAATCGAGAAAGTTTTCGATTTCAATTTACTGATTAAATCATTTATCATATTTGGACGACTTCTATTTTTCTTTCTTCTTTATCGTAATTGTCGATGATTTATGTAAGTTTTCGGATTTTGCATTAGGAAATAATCTAATTTTAAGATTGTTCGAATACAACAGATTTATATTTCATGTCTTGTAAACTTAATTCGTTTCAGTAAAAACAGTTCCGAATTTGTCAATAATTCAATTTAAGAAATCAATAAGGGGGAATGTAGGAAGAGATGTATGTTTCTGTTTTCTTATTGTGTTACTTTAAATTCAAAGAATAATAAACAATAAGGAACTTGAATAATTCATAATAATACCTAATGTTTACTTATTCAATGAGAAAAGATTACGCGACAACAAGCTTAATAAGTTGTACATAATCTGTGTAACTTACTAGATTAAAGTAATCTGTTAAATACTTACTATGAAATCGGAATATAAATTAGCTCATTAAAAGAAGAAAGTTGTTAGTATTTCCTTATTTTAATTTTTGTTAATATATAAATGATTTATATATTTAATTTATATAAATTTAATTCTTTACTCAGAGCTTAAATTTATGTATTTGTAATAATTTCTATAATTGTAAATATAGAAATTATTACAAATTATTTAAAGCTCTAAAAAACCATTTCTTTTCTTTTTTAATCCGTGGATTTTCGTATAAAATTTATTCATACAGTTTTATCGATTTCAGCCATTATAAAGCATCACCAGAAAAGAACAAAGAATATTATCTTCTTAGTGTTTTCCTTGGAGATTTTTTGGCATCAACGAAATTTTGCAACCAGTTAGCAAAAAGGGGAAGAGTTTGTACTGAATAATATTAGTTTAAGTTAAAAAAATTAATCAAATTTCTTTGCAAGATTTTTTTATAAACACTGCGTAAGTAATTTAGATAAAAAATAATATTTGTTTTACTTACAATAATTTATTTTATTAGAATAATTGAATATTGAATTAGAAAAAATATAATTTTTGTTTTAAATAATTTATTTAAATAAATTTTGCGTCCATAAAAAATGTAATAAATGTTTGACAAAGTGGCTTATTTTAAAATTTACACAAAACAACAGTTTTTTCAATATAATTGTTGGTGGTTATATTGCTCTAGATTAATATGTAATTTATTAATGGTTGTGACCTCGGTATGCAATGGTTAGAATTATATAAGTAATGGCAACAGTAAATGTAATTTTTATAAGAAATAAATATTTAAATACTTCTCTTTAGTCAACGCTATCCATTATTTACTTATCTCATACCTTCATTTTAAGTGCACGAAAAACCATTAAAAATGTTATTTGGCTATAAATAATTTCAAACATATTCATTTAAATGAAATTCTCAAGAAGATAAAATAGGTTAAAAAATAACATTGATAAAATTTTAATTTTTTAAAATATTTTAATATGGATTGTATGGAAGAAATAAAACTAGTTTAATAACTTTAAGTTATTTAATGGAAAACGTAAGGGACATGGAACTAAATTTAAGAAAATAATTAAATAATTAATAATAAATAATTAAAATTAATTTGCTCTTGATAGGAACATCTATAGGAACAAAAGGCTTGTCCTTTTGTTCAACAATGAGGAAGAAGGTAAGGTTACAGGAGAGCAATTTACAAACTTATAAACATTTTTATATTCGTTTCGAAGAAAGTGGGCTTAAACTAATTTTAATATAATAAAGCAAATACTGACAAATATTTCCTAAGATCAATGACTTTCCAAATGCATTAGTCAGTAAAGATGTGTGTATCGAAAACCAAATGGATTATATATCGAATTGGCTTCTCTAATTTAAGGACAGTGCCTTTATATTTTTTTCCCGTCTATAAGAAACCTTACGAAAAGTCTACAAATATGTCTTTTAGCAACTTAGTAAATAACATTAATTGAAACAAAAAATTGATAAGTCTAGTGCTATAAAATGAGGGAAAGCTTACATATAATTTATAAATAAATATTTTATGACGTATTTATACCGTCAAAAAGTGAAAACATTTGCAATATGTGCAAATAATGTGGGCTACAAAAATGGCTAGATAACACCCACCTACTTTCGGCAGGAGAAATTATAAATTTGAAGTTTCTTCAACTCTTATTTATTCTCTTAGAGACACAAGCAGTGTAAAGTGAAATGGTTTATTTAATTATTTTATTGATTTTATTTGTGAAAAGTGGGCACAGTATAACAAGCAAAGTGAATTCGGCCCAATTACTATGGTAAGTATTGAAAAAATTTAATTCATTTGAAATAATAACATATTTTAGGAATCTAACGGGTATAGCAATTCAAAGCAGACGATTTCCAAGTTACACGGAAAATTTCCAACCAAATTATCCAAACCCACACAATTTCGAAAATGGAAATATTTTACCAAATCCGGAATCATTTCTCGAAGCTTTAGATTCAATTGCGCAACACGACGATTTACAATGCGTTCCGAGATTATTGTGTGAGATAACATCCGGTACATTAACTGCTAAACAGTCAACATTTTTACCTTTTAACGTCGATACGGATTCTTTACTAGGGTGAGTCACCGCTAAATGTAAACATGAATACTTTCTACGGAAGTATGTACAGTTTGTAATGATGTATACGTGTCCTTGAAATAAGCTTTTACTCTTAAAATATTTAATACATTTTAATAAAATTAAATATTTTAAAATAAGTTTTAAATGTAAATTCTTGGGTTCCGGGATGGAACTGCGTTCGTTGTTGGCTGCTTTTTGCTGATGTTTCGTCCACTGTTGTAAGGGATATCTTCCATCCCAAAAGCCGAGAATTTATTTCAATTGACAACGTCCGCGAGAGCTTACGATTGTAAATATGTGTATTTGTACATGAAATAGATTAAATTGGTGTAGTTTATGGGACATTTATTTTTCATTTAGGTTTTTATCATCTTTTGGACAAACGCAATCATCACCAATTCTATTGTTTGGCAAAGCTGCTTTACTTGGTTACACAAGAAGAGGAAATGTCAACGCGTGCTTATATCAATATCCTCAATGTCCAAGAGATTCTAATCGTTTGATTGATTACCTTAATAATTACAACGGTGGATTTTTTAGATTTTTTAAAGGAATTAATCCACATAAACAACATAATGCAAATGGATTATATACTAATGATCCATTCCAAAAATCCTATCCAGAACAGAGGATTTTAAATAAGTTTGCACTATCTGAAAACGATGTTAGGTTTCCGAATGATGATCGAAAAAATGAATATATAAAAAATTATAGGAACGAAAGAAGTGGAAAAAGACTTAAATTTCCAAATGGTGATGATACGGATTTGGATTTTCAGAAGCCATTACCAAATCATCAAATTGTACCTGTATTTTTTCCAGATAGAACTGGTACTGGAGAATTATTAATTGACACAGAAAAAAATACCCCTCAGTATGATATTGATAAAATTCCAAATCTAATCAATTTCGAAGACTGATTATTATATAGTGTTTACGTTATAAGATAATTATAAGATAAATGAATTAAGTATGTGAATCATATGGCTATGCTTATTGGTAATATTTATCTTTAGTAATTTATAAATAATATTTAAAACAAAATAAATCATAAATTTTTAATAATCAAAAATTTAATTATCATTTTTTTTATACGAATACGGAAGGGAATTCTTCCTGTTACATAGCATCAGTAAGATTAAAAGGTTTCTCTGTAATTAAAACTAGGGAAGTCATAATTCATTGTCACGTATAGAGATGTAAAGATTTAAATGAACGTAATAATAAGTAACGAATAACAAAAGACTCTTTGACAGTTAGAACTTCAAAGTATATCGCAACACGTTAGATGGGGCCCTCTTTCCGCTTATCCCTTAATGCCCTACAAATCCCAGCGTGCATATAACTAAATGAAGGTTTACCGCTTTTCTGTCAACCCTGTTATATTGTCCTTTTCACAGATTTATAAGGATTTGTGGTTGAACATTTCAAAAAGTCACTGAAAACATTTAAAATTTCTGTAAAGTATTTTATAATAATAAACAAATATATTAACAATTTTAGATAAGACAAAATATTATTTTATTTAATTTAGTTGAACACCAGATAAATATTGTAAATTAACAATTAATGTTGTTGTGTAACAATATAATATTAAAAGTAATAAATAAGAACAAATTCTTTATTTTGTTTGTTCTAAATTATTATATTTTTCCACTATGTCGTTTATAGCTTTTTTGTTTCTTTGAGTTGTCTTATAGTTTCTATAAAACTGTTTTTCCATCTCATATCTATGTATCATTATTTAATTATTATTTTTTAATACAGTTTGGGAAATTAAAAAATTGAAAAAACCCTTTTTTTTCTGAAAACACATTATTGTAATAAATGTTGTTGTTGTAATGAAGTCATGTTAGGGGTAACTTTGATCTACATACAGATAAAAATTAGCTATGAATATAAAGTGTTAATATTTCTAAGTATTTGAAAAATAATGAATTGAATAAATTTTCTTATCTGACTCTGATGTGGCATAGACATTTGTAGATAATTGATAGTAAGTTAACCGCGGTCAGTTACCCGATTACAATTAATGTAAATTGAGCTTTTCATTTCAAAATAAATAATGCACTCGTGTAAAAGAAAGATAAAATCAATTTTAAAATGAAATTACGTTTTTTCAGGAATTGCTAATGTTTAAATGAAATTGCTACCTAAAATATACAGTGAATAAAGATCAGTTGGCGGTGTTTGAAATTTTGTTAAAAGATTTCGTTTTAGATATATGTAAGTAATTGTAGAGTAAGTTTTCAACAAAAGGATTGTAGAATACAATACAGCTAAATTAGACTAATTTGAATAATTGTCCACTTTTTACTCATTTACATTTATTGTACTTTCCCTGTCAAATGTGTTCGTCTAGAACTTTTATTTCCAATTATGCATTTAAAAGTGATCGTGTCTATTTTTAAAAATTCTGAATAAAGTGACATGACAGTAGATCTTCGGTTATGATACGAAACAGGCTGGAATGGTGGGTTGTCTTTTAAAAATAGAAAACGCCTGATAGTTGTATATCCTTTACATGTCAAATGTACGTTATGCCCACTTATTTGTTTTTCTTTCCTTTTATTTATTTCAAAATGCGATGTAAAGGGTCTGAATTTCATATATTAGTTAAGCTCGCATAGTTTTAATAATGGTGATTAAAATGGTGTCATTGACACGTGACCAGTTTCGTTTGACTAGGGATGAACAGGGGTGTTCGTTATATGACGCTACGCGTGCAACTGTTTTTATTCCATTTGTATTTCACCACAAAAGATTGCATTTATTACAGTGATCGGATTGGTTTGATATGTGACTGGTAAGTTGTAATCTTTTTTCTATTTGAGCGAGCAATTGATTACTGACAACCAACCTAATCCCACAAATCTGATTGCAATCAACAAAGAAAAGAAAATCTTGATTATATTCGTAGCGTAAAACGATTTCTCGTGCCAAATATCCTCAGATTAAAAATAATAAACTATAAGAACTTATTACTCAATTTACTTGCAGATATGAACGATAAATATCAACGTTTTAATATCATAAATTTAAAAGTAAATTTAAGAAAATTAAATTCTATATTCATACGTTCTCCTTAAGTACTACAGTTTGAATATAAATTATAACATTTCTTAATTAACAAATGATATCTATTTTAACACGTGCAATTTTTATAATTAACGATTGCAAAAATCATCTATAATTTTTTTAAATCTTCTTTATAATATCCAATTTTACGGCAATTAAAATTGTTTATCCGACTTTTATTAAATATAGAATTATTCCAAGAACATAAAAATGAGAACTGGTTTAATTCTTCATAGTATTTTGTGGAAAATAGAATTGCAGTTATAGATTTTATACGGTATAGAAATAACAATTGCGTCGGAGTATAACATGAAAAGTAATAGATGTCAGAATGTTACGCCCTTTAGTATTAGAAAACCCTCGAATTGACAGTTCATTCCACTCATAATTACCATTAATTTTACGCCTTACGCAATGTCACGTTGACATGTGTGGTGGTTTTGACGTACCCACACTTAGAAACAATTCATAATTATTGTTATTATTTTATTTCATTGTCCTTTGTATTTCAAATCTCTTAAAATGACTCAGCTAAAAATGCTTCAGCTCTTCGAGACTGTTGTGTAATGTAATAATTTAAATTTTCAGTAAATTGGAAAATTATTTTGTAAAGGATTAGTTACATTTGGAATATTCTTTTGCGTTAATATTTTGCATTTACAAATTTAATTTATTCTAAATCGATTATGTTTAAATTACAAATAGGTATTCGATGTAAATTAAAACGGTTATAACACCTGCTTAATTTTTTTATCCATTAGTTGTCTTAATTTAATGATTTATGGAACCACTAGTGAAGGCAACCAACCCCATACTTGGGTTAACCCGTAGTGTAATTTGAATCATGATGTTGACATTAAGCCCTACAGTAATCTGTCACAGCACAACGCCAAATACTTTTTTTAACTTTACAAAGAGGGGAGGCGAGTGAAGTGAGATAATGTTACGGATTGACACTGGTTTCAATTCCATTTAGATTATGCGGATCGCAGATTTTCATCTCTTGAATTCCTAAATCCTATGACGAAATTAATTCGATATAGATTCTATTGTTTCTTTTATGTCAAGTTTTATTAAACTTTTGCATCTGACAAGCTTTGAAATTTGCATATTTTTAAAATTATTTTAATGGGATTATTTAAAAAATCCATTAACATATCGACTATTGAACAGCTGATTTAATAATAATCAAATATTTATTTTGGATTCATTTATAAATATTTTTAAACGAACTGTTGAACACAAATTTAAAAAATACTGAACAGATAAACTGGAAGGAATATACAACGAACTTAAAGAAAATGTAAGAAATTGAAGGCTTCCTGGAGAAGAAAAATCGCCTAAAATGTAAAATGTAATTATTATCGCCCTTTCGGTTGGCGAAACGAGATAATAATAATAATAATCTCTTTATTTCTGTACATGTATAGAAATTGTCATAACTAATCCTTAAACTAAGACTATAACTAAATTTGGCAGAAATATTCGTTTAAATTATATACACATCTTTCCACAAGATATGACTTAATTGTCTTTTTAAAACTGGGTACAGAATCACACGACCGCACATCATGCGGTAAACTATTAAAAATTTTAAGGC